>WAAF01001079.1:276236-363163 GCA_013400475.1 Tricholaema leucomelas
CCCTACGAGGAGAGGCTGAGGGAGCTGGGATTGTTTAGCCTGGGGAAGAGGAGGCTCAGAGGAGACCTTATTGCTATCTACAACTACCTGAGGGGTGGTTGTAACCAGGAGGAGGTTGCTCTCTTCTCTCAGGCGGCCAGCACCAGAACAAGAGGACACAGCCTCAAGCTACGCCAGGGAAAATTTAGGCTCGAGGTGAGGAGAAAGTTCTTCACTGAGAGAGTCATTGGCTACTGGAATGGGCTGCCCAGGGAGGTGGTGGAGTCGCCGTCCCTGGAGCTGTTCAAGGCAGGATTGGATGTGGCACTTGGTGCCATGGTCTAGCCTTGAGCTCTGTGGTGAAGGGTTGGACTTGATGATCTATGAAGTCTCTTCCAACCTTGGTGATACTGTGGTGTTGCTGTAACTCTCAATGTGGTTTTGTTTTTCAATTCCTCCTCTGGAAAGCTGTCTTGAACAGAAGTGCTGTTCTTCAGTTTCTCTACAACCTGTTGCCATTCTTTGTTTTGCAGCAAGACAGACCGGCTTGCCAAAGGATCCGAATGTTACCAAAAGAGCCTTAGTTTAAATCCTTTCCTCTGGTCCCCTTTTGAATCACTATGTGAAATTGGTGAGTCTGACTGGTGAAGCTGTTTTCTGTATTTCTCCTTCTGTCAAGCTTTCTAATTTGCCATCACAGTGTGACGAAGTTTATTTTGCTCCTTGTCCAGAACTAGTAAGGACAATGGCAGCAGAATTCTTTGTGAGCAGTGATGCATTTAAAATGTTTTGCCAGTGTTTAGAGCTTTGATTCTGTTTTCTTCCACTTCTTCTGCATCTCCAGATTTGCCAGTACCATATGTTTGCCAGCCTACAGTTAACAGAGCCTTAGAGGCTGTGCTTCTGAGAATAAGTTAAAGCAAGCTGCTGGTAACAGCAGTGACTGTCCAGGGGTTATAGTGGAAAAACACTTCTGATTTAGCACATGAAAGAAGTGTGGCCCAGCAGTTTGAGAGATGTGATTCTGCCACTCTGCTCTAGTGAGACCTCACCTGGAGCACTGTGTCCAGCTCTGGGACCCCCGACAATAGAGACGGGGACCTGTTGGAGCAGATCCAGAGGAGGCAACCAAGATGTTCAGAGGGCTGGAGAATCTCCCCTGTGGGGACAGACTGAGAGAGTTGGTGCTGTTCAACCTGGAGAAGTGAAGGCTCCAGGGAGATATTATAGAGCTACCTTTCATTATCTGAGGGGAACTTAGAGAAAAGCTGAGGGACTGTTTAGAAGTGCTGGTAGTGACAGGACTAGGGGCAGTGGTTTGAAACTGGAGCGGAGCACATTTAGGTTGGACATCAGGAGGGAATTCTGCACAATGAGAGTGGTGAGATACTGGAACAGGTTGCCCAGGGATGTGGTTGAGGCCCCATCTCTGGAGTCATTCAAGGTCAGACTTGCTGTGGCCCAGAACAGCCTGATCTAGGTGGAGGTGTCCCTGCTGACTGCAGTGCAGTTGGACAAGATGACCTTTGAGGGTCCCTTCCAGCCCAGTGCAATCTATGACTATGTCCCTTCTAAAGCACTCCAGCCCTGTCCTCCTTGTTCAAACGAGTCAGTGTATAGGCTCCGGAATAACTCTGTAAGTCTTCTTCCTCTCTTACAGGTGAAAAGCCAGACCCTGACCAAACATTTAAACTAACATCTTTACAGAACTTCAGCAGCTGTCTGCCCAACACTTGCACAACGTTGGTGTCTAATCACAGCATATCCCACAGGCAGCCTGAGACCGTCCTGATGGAAACACCGCAAGACACAATTGTGAGTTGAGCTAAAGCGATGAGGTTTGAAGCAACCTTTCCAACATTAGCTGAGAAATTCTGATCAGAAATTACAATTTCTGGGTCGGGGAGGGACTTGTTACAAGGGCCTGTAGTGACAGGATGAGGGGCAATGGATTGAAGCTTGAGGAGGGCAAGTTTACACAGGATCATAGGATGTTAGGGGTTGGAAAGCACCCGAAGAGCTCATTTTGTCCAACCTCCCCACCAGAGCAGGACCATCCAATCTAGATCGGGTCACGCAGGAACACATCCAGACAGGCCTTGAAAGTCTCCAGAGAAGGAGACTCCACAACCTCTCTGGGGAGCCTGTGCTCTGTGACTGTTACAGAAAAGAAGTTCCCCCTTGTGTTGAGCTGGAGCCACCTCCTGTGCTGCAGCTTCCATCCATTGCTGCTTGTCCTTTAGACTGGAGATGAGGAAGAAATTCTTTACTGTGAGAGTGGGGAGACACTGGCACAGGCTGCCCAGGGAGGTTGTGAATGCTCCCTCCCTGGAGACATTCAAGGCCAGGCTGGACGAGGCCTTGAACAGCCTGTGCTGGTAGGAGGTGTCCCTGCCCATGGCAGAGGGCTCAGAGCTGGATGATCTTTGGGGTCCCTTCCAGCCCATTCTGTGAATGTAACAACTGCCTTCTCTCTTTCAGGAGTTGAACAGAATCAACTTAGAATCATCCAATTCAAAATACTCCTCCTTGAACACAGACTCTTCAGTGTCTTACATTGACCCAGCTGTGATCTCACCAGACTCCCTTGGGTCAGGAACTGCCATGTTTTCAAAACCGCCTCAAAACAAACCAAAAACTGGGCGGAGTCTACTGGGGGGCCCTGCAGCTTTGACCCCACTAACACCAAGGTAAGGCCTTGGGATAGACAATTTCTGCCTCCAGCTGGGCTATTGGAAGCAGGGAAGATGTCAGGGGCTGCACTGCATGCCCCAGTACACATGCTGATAGTGTGTTATAAATACTGCTGCAGAAGCAAAAGCTGCTTCAGTAACTGCTTTCAGTCCCAGTGTTCACCTCTTCTGCTTTTTAAACAAGCAGTTAGTGGTTTAGATTAGAAGAGAGGAACTCTCAGTGTCACAGAATTGTTTAGGCTGGGAAAGACCTTTCAGATTATCAGGTTTAGCTATGAGCCCAGCACTGCCAAGGCCACTGTTAAACCACATCCACATGGTTTAGCAGCACCACATCTACACTGCTTTTAAATCCCTCCAGGGTTGTGCCTCCACCAGTGCCCTGGGCAGCCTGTTCCAGGGCATGACAACCTGTCAGGGGAAGAAATTGTTTCTCATATCCAACCTAAACCTCCCCTGGTGCAATCTGAGGCCGTTTCCTCTTGTACTGTCACTTGTTTCTTTGGAGAAGAGGCCAACGTCCACCTGGCTCCAGCCTGCTTTCAGGGAGTTGGAAAGAGCCAAAAGGTCTCCTCTTAGCCCCTTGTTCTCCAGGCTGAACAACCCCAGTGCCCTCAGCTGCTCCCTGTGGGACTTGTTCTCTAGACCCTAGCTGTAGTATGTTGCTTACTGTGATGTTCACTGGAAATTACTTTAAAGGAAATAAACTCTAAGAGCATTTTTTGAACAGCTCTCATGAAGAGCAGGTAAATCCCTCCTAGAGGATGGTCGTAGAGGGCATCTTATTTAAACAGCTTTCTGTTACAAGCTGTTAACACTTGACTGCTCTGTGTCTGGTAGTTGTTATACAGGGAAGTTAAGTTCTGCATTTATTTATTTCAGAGATAAGAATATTTTTGTATTGAAGTATCTTTTTTCTTTTACATGAGGATATTAAGATAAGAGTGGATTTACATTTAGAAGTGAAGTAGTTTCATGCTAGGACGAGGAGCAATGGCTTTAAGCTTGAGGAGGGCAGATTTAGACTGGAGATTAGAAAGAAATTCTTTCCAGTGTAAGGGGGAGACACTGGAACAGGTTGCCCAGGGAGATTGTGGCTGTCCCCTCCTGGAGGTGTTCAAGGCTAAATTGGATAAGGCCTTGAGCAACCTGTGCTGGTGGGAGGTGTCGCTGCCCGCGGCAGAGGGGTTAGAACTGGGTGAGCTTGAAGATCCCTTCCAACCCAAACCACTCTGAATCTATGAATCTGAGCCTGATCTAACTACGGAATCAGGGCAGCTCTTGTGGTCTAACATTCAGACATTGACCTTCCTCTTCCTTTTGCTTTCAGCTTTGGAATATTGCCCCTAGATACCCCGAGCCCTGGAGACGGATCCTATTTACAAAACTACACAAACTCTTCTTCTGTAATTGATGTGCCAGCCACAGGAGCACCTTCAAAGAAGGTATCTTGCATTCTGGAATGATTTTTCTTCCCTGAGTTTGACATTGCAGTGTACTTTAAAGAGGAATCCATAATGCAGAGAAAAAGCATCTGCGTGTAAGCTGAGTTGTGCTGAACTCAACTTATCCACTGCTTACAAAAGTCTGTTCTGAAATCTACGTGACTGAGTGTGGAACTGATTGCAGCCTCCTTTAGCTATGGAAATGGTTTGGGTTAAGTGAGAATTAACTGTGTGTGACTTGTCTAAGAAGCGTGTGTGTGTAAAACAACAAACCAATACCGACACACTTAATAAAAGTTATTTAATGCAGCAGAATAAATTATTGTTCACCAACTTAAATTACAACCCATTGAGGTTGGGGGTGCAGGGGACAGTTTTGGTTTTAATCTACCTGCAGTTGGCCAGGTATTTCACAGAATCACAGGATGGTTTGGGTTGGAAGGGATGTTAAAGATCATTAACACTGCAGTCCTCTTGCTGTGGGCAGGGACACCTCCCACTGGCCCAGGTTGCTCAAGGCTTCATCCAGTCTGGCTTTGAACACTTCCAGGTTTGCAGCCTCCACAGCTGCTCCAGTGCCTCACCACCCTTGTGGTGAAGATTTTCTTTCTAATGTCTCATCTAAATTCAGCTTCTTCCAGTCTGAAGCCATCAAGCTCTGTCCTAGTACTCCATGCCTCTCTCTCCAGATCTCTTGTAGCCCCTTACAGGTACTGGAAAGCTGCTCTAAGGTGTCCCTGGAGCCTTCTCTTCTTAAAGCTACACAACCCAACTCCCTTAGCCTGTCCCCATAGGGGAGATTCTGCAGCCCTCTGATCATATTTGTGGCCACTTTTGAGCCTGCTCCAGCAGCTCCATGTCCTCCTTCTGTTGGGAGCTCCAGAGATGGACATACTACTCCAGGTGGGGTCTCACCAGAGTGTGGAGTAGAGAGGGAGAATTTGTTCCTTACACTTCCCTGAAGCATTAGTTTAAAATCAAGCTAATCGTAGAATAATCTGCTAGAGTGAAGCAACTGTTTCTAAACCCTCAATAGTTTTGGGGTCTTGTGTGCTTTATTTTTAAAATCATATTTACAGCTAAGCAAAGGAAGTGCTGAGAAAAAGTACAACATATTGCCAGTAAAGATGTCTGCAAATATTCTCAGCTTGTTGTGTCAATTCCTTTGGCTAGCAAACCAGATTTTTGTTTTCTCAGCTTTCATAATAAGCAACAGTCTTTTATTTCTAATTAAAACAAGGCCTCTTTCCCCAGGCAAAATTCAGACACTTGCAGGCTGCCCAATTGGTGTTGATAGAGACAGCCTGGGGAGGCTGCAGAGTCTTTATAGAATGGCTCAGTTTGGAAGGGACCTCAGAGATCAGCTACTCCAAGCTCCCCACTGTGGGCAGGGAAACCTCTTAACTAGTCTCTGCTGCTCAAGGCCTCATCCAGCCTGGCCTTGAACAACTCCCAGGGAGGAGGCATCCACAAACTGTTCCAGAGTCTCACCACCCTCACTGAAGAACTTCTTCCTAAGCTCCAGTCTAACTCTGCTCTCCCTCTGCTTCAGTCCATTCCCCCTTGGCTTGTCTCTGGACACCCTCAGGAAAAGTACCTCTCCAGAATTCCTGCAGGCTCTGTTCAGGTATTGGGAGGCAACCCCTGGAGTCCTCTCTTCCCCAGGCCAAACACCGCCAGCTCCCTCAGCTTGTCCTCATATCAGAGCTGCTCCAGCCCTTGGATCATCTTTATGGCCTTATCTGGACTCACTCCAACAGCTTCTGTCCATCTCCCATTAGAAGATTGTACAAGCACTAAGAACATTCTAAACCACCAAAGATTGATAACTTTGTGTGCAGGGTGAAGCCTGGTGATAGCCTAGGGCTTGAAGTTCTCACTTTTAAGTTTTTTTAGATAAATGTGCTTTCAGGGCTGTTTTCAAAGAATCCTGGAACCTCAGGTGAAGTCAAACTGCTGCTCTCTTGGAAGCATTCATTGAATTCTAGTTCACAGCACAGAGGAATGGAAACACTGCTGGTGACTGCCCCCAACACAGGAAGGACACGGAAGTGTTGGAACCAGTCCAGAGGAGGCCATGGAAGGTGCTCTGCTATGAGGACAGGCTGAGAGAGATGGGGCTGTGCAGCCTGGAGAAAAGAAGGCTTCAAGAGGACCTTGGAGTGGCCTTCCAGGATCTGAAGGGGGCTACAGGAGGGACGGGGAGGGACTATTGACAAGGTATTGTAATGACAAGGAGGAGGAGGAATGGGTTTGAAGTGGCAGAGGGGAGATTGAAACTGGATGTTAGGAAGAAGTTCTTGACAGTGAGGGTGGTGAGACACTGGCTCAGGCTGCCCAGGGAGGTTGTGGCTGCTCCCTCCCTGGAGGTGTTCAAGGCCAGATTGGATGAGGCCTTGAGCAGCTTGGTCTAGTGAGAGGTGTCCCTGCCCATGGCAGTGGGATTGGGACTGGATGACCTTCAAGGTCTCTTCCAACCTAAACCATTCTGTGATGTGTGGAGGGCTGCCTGTTTGGTTGCTGTTGCTTCACTCAGCCTAGCCTTGTGAAAAGGAAATTAAAAGTTGCTTCTTTTTACTCAGTGAGAAACTGCCAGAGTTGCCATAGTGATAAATGAGCAGAGGAATGTTGGTGACAGCTGCAGAACTATTTGTTCTTTTCTAAAAACAAAATGAGGATGTTTCCCTGTGTCTTTAGTAGATCTAAAAGTTGATGAGGGGTGCTGATGGATTGGAGGTGGCTGATAGTTTAGAGCTCTTTGTAGTGGAAACAAAATTGAAATCAGTGCAAGTAATAGTGTTGGATTTCTCAAAGCAGAACTTCATGGAGTGGCTTAGGCTGGAAGGCACCTCAGAGGTCATCTCCTTTGACCTCCCATCTACTTCACCACTTAACTTGGCTGCTCAAGTCCTCACCCAACCTGGCCTGGAACACCCCGAGGGAGGAGCCATCCACAACCTCTCTGAGCAACCCATTCCAGAATCTCAACACCCTTGTACTGAAGAACTTCTTCCTCAGCTCCAGTCTAGCTCTGCTCTCCCTCAGCTTCAAACCATTCCCCCTTGGCCTGTCGCCTTACAAAAGGTTTCTCTGCAGCCCTCCTGCAGGATCCCTTCAGGCACTGGAAGGCAGCTCTGAGGTCCCCCTGGGCTCTCCTCTTCTCCTGTCTGAGCAACCCCAGCTCGCTCAGCCCATCTTCATAGCAGAGGTGTTCTAGCCCTTGGATCATCTTTGTGATCAGGTGGTGCTCAGCTTTGCTGTGTCACTCTACAAGTGAAATTTGGGAGCTGTTAAAAACTTCTCTGCTTACTGCAATACTTAGTGAAAGCCATTGAGCAGCAAACACCCTTTGGATGGTATTCTGAAGCCTCTGATTGGGAACTCTGGAATCTGATTGCACAAGCAGTTATGGTGGCCTGTCTCTGGGCATCTCATTGCTGCCATGCTTGGTACTACTTCTAGTCCTGTGCCGCTTTCTTTTGGCCTTTGTGCAGTTGGGGCTGGACTGTGATAAGTCTCCTGGAAGGATGCTTGTGTGGCTGATCCAATTCCCATAGAGTCACAGCAATGCTGGGAGGGATGGAGACCCTCTGCTGTGAGACCGGGCTGAGAGAGTTTGGGTTCTTCCGCCTAGAGAAGAGAAGGCTCCAGGGAGACATTCTGGTGACCTTTCAGTCTTTCAAGGGCCCAGCAGAAAGCTGGGGACAGGGTTTTGAGCAGGGGCTGTTGTAACAAGACAAGGGATGATGGTTTCAACTGAGAGAGAGAGAATGAGAGTGGAGAGAAGGGAGAAATGTTTGACACAGAGTGGGGAGAGCCTGGCCCAGGCTGCCCAGAGAGGAAGGAGATTCCCCATCCCTAGAACCATTCCAGGTGAGGTTTTCCAGGGCTCTGAGCAAGCTGCTCTAGTTGCAGATGTCTCTGCTGACTACAAGGCTGTTTGATTAGATGACCCTTAAAGGTCCTTTGCAAACCATTGTATGACTCTGATTCTGTCCTGTAGTCACTCTGGACTAGGCAGTTTTCCATGACACAGCAGCAAGCACTGGGCCTGGGGTGAGCTGTGCATATGTGGGAAGGTAAATGTCGATGAATGTGAAAGGCTGAAATAGTGGAGAACAGCTCTTCAGGGCACTTCTCATCTGCCTTCACTTAACTGTGTTCTACAGGGCAGGTGAAAAGCTTTGGGCAATCGCCTTTGCTGCTTTTTTCTTGCTTTGCTAGGTGTGGCACCAACACCAAGGTGTAAGCTTCACTAATCCATGCCTGTGCTTCTCCCTAAACATATTTAATACATTTTAATTAGCAGCTTAGCATTCTGCTGGGTGCTTTGTCCAATGCAAATAATTACTTGGCCAGTTCCACTTCTGCTCTTCAAGTTAACAAAAGAAGAGGTTTAGTGGAGCTGTGGCTAGAATGTGCCTGACTTAGGGGAGGCAGTTTCCTAGGAAACATGTAAATGAATGAAACCTTAGGATGAATCCAAAGGCTCCTGAGTGGGTTAAGCACCCATGCTGGCCACCTAAACTGTCCTCTGGTACCACAGAAGCTGAGAAGGGGAGGGAAGGACAGAACTTAGAAGGCAGATAATGCATGCACAGATTTGCTTGTGCTTGTCTTATTAATCCACTTAGTTTCTGGGTTCTTAAAGAACATCACCCCTGTGAGGAAAGACTGAGAGCTCTGGAGCTGTTTAGTCTGGAGACAGCTGAGAGGGGATCTGATCAATGTCTGTAAATATCTGAGGGATGGGTGTCAAGATGAAGGTGCCAGGATCTTTGTGGTGGTGCCCAGTGACAGGACAATGAACAAGCTGGAACACAGAGGAGGTTCCACTTCAACATGAAGAGAAAATGCTTTGGCATGAGAGTGCTGGACCCCTGGAGCAGGCTATCCAGAGAGGTTGTGGGGTCTTCTCTGGAGACTCTCAAAACCCATCTGGTTGCATTCCTGTGTGACATGCCCTAGGTGATCCTGCTTTGGCCAGGGGGGCTGGGCTCGATGATCTCTGGAGGTCCCTTTCAAGTCCTAACATTCTGATTCCATGATCTCTTCTAAAGAGCCATCATTGAGTTGAATGTTAGTGTCCCCAGAGTGCACTCAAGTGAGGTCTAAGCTTTCTTTAAAATGCAGGGAGAGAAGGACCTGTTCTGAATCCTTTGCAGGAAGCCTGCACAGCAGACAATGAATTTCCATCCACACTTGTGCCTTGAGTCTCAGATTCACAGTCAAGTTCCCACAGCTCTAAGTTTCTACATCTCAGCTGTGCCAGGGCAGGCAGCAAAGCTCTCTTTTTAGTTCTCTGAAGGTGTGTGAAGATCTAAGAATGCTTTGGTCCTAAGTCATACTACATGTTTGCAACTGGTGGCAAATCGGAGGTACAGTGTGTGCGCACAGCACTGCATGTGTGCGCAGCATGCAGCAGCTGTGGGTGTTGTCCATTGACCTCGTGCTGCATAATGCTGTCTGATGAAACAGTTTGTTTCTGTCTGCTCCAAAGGGTCATGCATCAGCATTTCATTAAGTCATGATGTGCTAAACAGGAGAGCAGCAGGCTCAGGTGTGCAGTGAGCAACTCGGGGAGGTGTTCAGGGAACAACTTCTGGCTGGGCTTGAATAGGATTGCTCAAAAATCCTTTTTGCAGGAGCTACAAAACCACAGACTGGTTTGGGTTGGAGAGGACGTTCAGAGGTCAACTGGTCCAACCCCCCTGCAGTCAGCAGGGACATTGCAGCTAGAGCAGATTGTTCAGAGCCCCCAAACAATTTGGTTTGATTACTGGAAATGGGCAGCTACTACCTTTCTGGGCAACCTGGGCCAGGGTCTCACCACCCTCACTGTACAGAACATCTCCTTTCTCTCCAGTCTGAATCTCCCTCTTCTAATTTAAACCATAACTCCTTATCCTACTCAAGTGTTTGTTCTGAAGTGTCACCAGAAGGTCTCCCTGCAACCTTTTCTTTCTGTGGTGTTTGGGTTTTTTTTTTTGTTACAGCTTTCTGTGGAGAAGGAAGTTTCTAACACCTTGCACAAGCACCTCTTGATGTTTGTTCCTTACCACTAGATGGACATTTTCTGTCTTTCAAGTACTGTTCATGAAGTTGGTAAACTCGAGAGTATTGGCATTTCAACAGCTAGAGAAGTGCTTTTGGTGATCTGATGTAGCAGAGATCAGGATTTCTTAGTGACATAATAACAAACCTGTAGAAACTTTGTCTTATGCAGGCTGTCAGCAGGATCAGCCAAGCTGGAACCAAGTCTGTCTTCTCACAGAGCGGAAACAGCCGGGAGGTCACGCCAATCTTTGCACAAACACAGAGCTCTGGACCACAGACAAGGTAGGGGAAGAAAAAGCCCAAATCATCTTGATGTTAGCTTTTGCATCTCCTTTCTTGAAGTGCTTTATTTGCCCAGCCTGTGTAGGGTGTTCCTGCAGAATTCATCTTTGGATGAGGTCTTGAGCAACCTGTTCTAGGGGGAGGTGTCCCTGCCTATGGTGGGGGGTTGGAACTGGAGGAGTTTTGAGGCCCTCTAACCTAAACCATTCTATGAAGTGTACTTTTTTTGTTAGGTAAAATAACTTCAGTGAGTGAGGGTAAAATAACTTCAGTGGGTGAGTGTGAAGCTCGTGTGGTGCTTGGTTTATTTGTTTAAAATCAGAGTAAGGCTTAGGCTGGAAGGGACCTCAGAGATCATCTACTCCAGCCTCCTTGCCATGAGGAGAAACACCTAGACTTGACTGCTAGACTTGACTGCTTAAGGCTTTGACCAGCCTGGCCTTGAGCACTCCCAAGGAGGGGATGTCCACAGCCTCCCTGGGCAACCTATTCCAGAGTCTCACCGCCCTCATACTGAAAAGCTTCATCCTGAGCTCCAGTCTAACCCTGTTCTCCCTCAGCTTCAGACCATTCCCTCTTGGCCTGTCTCTAGACACCCTCAGGACAAATTCCTCTGCAGCCTTCTTGTAGGATTCTTTCACGTACTGGCAGGCAGCTCTAAGGTCTCCCTGGAGTCCTGTCTTCTCTAGGCTGAACACCCCCAGCTCCCTCAGCCTGTCCTCATAGCAGAGGTGTTCCAGCCCTTAAATCCTCCTTGTGGCCCTCCTCTGGACTCATTCCAACAGTTTTATGTCACTCCCATTTCATCAGTAAGTGCAAAAAGTAGCTGGGAAGGAGTCCTGCTCAGGTTCTTGACATGCAGCTGGCAGCTGTGTTTCTTCACCCCTTGAAATAGAAATCCCTGTGCTGTAGTACTTTAGCAGTTTTGTTTAAAACAAAGGTAAAAGCTGCTTTTGTTGAACACTGAGTGAAAAGTTTAGTTTTTAATGTGCCTCTTTTTTTTGCTCCCAGTACAACACCTCAGGTATTGAGCCCAACAATTGCTGCTCCACCAAACGCACTGCCTCGAAGAAGCTCTCGTCTGTTTACTAGTGATAGCTCCACAACAAAGGTAACAGACTTCATGGCTTTTGCAGGTTCCTGGGCCACCACACTTTGGCAACACCTGGGTGTGGACTCTGTGTAGGATCACAGAGTTAACCAGGTTGGAAAAGACCTCTAAGATCGAGTCCAACCTATCACCTAACACCTTTTAATTAAGTAACCTATGACACTAAGTGCCTCATGCAGCCTCCTCTTAAACACCTCCAGGGATGGGCACTCCACTGCCTCCCTGGGCAGCCCATTCCAATGCCAGTCACTCTTTCCATGAAGAACTTCTTCCTAGCATCCAGCCTGAACCTGCCCTGGCACAGCTTGAGGCTGTGTCCTCTTGTTCTGGCCCTGGATGCCTGGGAGCAGAGCCCAACCCCACCTGGCTACAGCCTCCATTCAGGGAGCTGCAGACAGCAATGAGCTCTGCCCTGAGCCTCCTCTTCTGCAGGCTGCACACCCCCAGCTCCCTCAGCCTCTCCTCACAGGGCTGTGCTCCAGGCCCCTCCTCAGCCTTGCTGCCCTTCTCTGGGCACTTTCCAGCACCTCAACATCTCTCTGCAATTGGGGAGCCCAGAACTGGACACAGCACTCAAGGTGTGGCCTGACCAGTGCTGAGCACAGGGGCAGAAGGACTTCCCTGGTCCTGCTGGCCACATAATTCCTGATGAAGGCCAGGATGCCATTGGCCTTCTTGGCCACCTGGGCACACTGCTGGCTCATGTTCAGCTACTGTCTACCAGCAGCTTCAGATCCCTTTCTGCCTGGCTGCTCTCCAGCCACTCTGTCCCCAGCTTGTAGTGCTGCATGGGATTGTTGTGGCCAGAGTTGCAGATGTGATTATTTTCTGTTCAAAACTGAGCTGCTAAACTCTATTCAGTGAAGTTACTGCAAGTCTGTGTGCTTAAGGTTAAAAGTCAAGTGCCTGGGGATGGCTGCAAAGAGGCAGAAATGCAGTTTTACACAAGTTTTAAAAGATTTCTGTGCTCTGTACACCTTCTTCTCTGACTCTTCATCTTTTTGCTTGCAGGAGAACAGCAAAAAATTAAAAATGAAGTTTCCGCCGAAGATCCCAAACAGAAAAACAAAAAGTAAAACAAATAAGGGAGGAATAACTCAGCCAAACATAAATGATAGTTTGGAAATCACCAAACTGGACTCTTCCATCATTTCAGAAGGGAAGATTTCCACTGTTACACCACAGATCCAGGCTTTCACCCTGCAGAAAGCAGCAGCAGGTCTGTTTGAACACTGGACTGTAGATGAGTTAAACTTCATAAAGCTGTGTTTGGAAGTTGCATGAGAAAGAAGTTTGGCTCCAGTGTTTCACTTTCTTGCTTCAGTTAGCCTGCAGCTGTCACCTCAGGATGAGCATGTGAAGAGGTAGTACAAGTAACAAGCAGATAAATGTTTCAGCCTCTAATCCTTATTAATGTTTAAAATATTTCAGGCGAGATCCTTAGAAACTGAGTCTGAAGAGCGCTGAGTAATGCAGTTATCTTCCCTCCCAGCTGGGTGTCTGTAGCCTGTTCAGCCTTCCTATCTCCCAGTTGTTTCCAAACAACTCTTTGTTCTGTCTGTCAGAAAATCTCAGACAGACTGCTGAATTCCTGCTTTGGCTCCATAAGGCTTCCAGGCAGAAAGAAGGTGTATCCATGGATACTAGACATGGAAACTGCATTCAGACCTAACAAAACGTTTGAATGGCTGCTGGAAATGCAAAACTCCACTTGCCCTGAGCTTCAGGAGTGTTCCTGAGTGTTCTGTTGCTGGCTGAAGGAGCCTTTACTCTCTGACTTGCCTTGTAAAAGTTGATGTCTGGAATATTATGGCTAAGTTAAGCCTGCTTTGAGAGCTCAGATGATCAGGAGTGGATCCTGCCACAACAAAGAGCTTATGGGTTTATTAGTTCCAAGTAAATAAACCTCAAGCATGGGATTGTTTTCCTTTCCACTTGTATTTATTGTACTTTTTTCTCCTAGAAGGTTTGATGAGCCTCCTACGTGACATGGGCAAAGGTTACTTAGCCTTGTGTTCATACAACTGCAAGGAAGCTATCAGCATCTTAAGCCATTTGCCATCTCACCACTACAACACTGGCTGGGTGCTGTGCCAAATTGGGAGAGCCTACTTTGAACTGGCAGAGTACATGCAGGTAGGAACGCTCTGGCTTGCTTCTTCATCCCTCCTTTGTTTTGCACCAAACCTGCAAAGGTTGTGAGAGTTTGACAGTTGAAGTAATTGTATAAACATAAAAGTGTTTACCTGGAGTGAGTTTAGATCTTGAATCCACATCAGTCACTGAGATTTCCTGGAGAGTTTTTGTTCCTTGAACATTAATTCCCTTTTCTTCCTAACCGTGGGATTAAGGGAGTGGAACATCTTCCTTACCAGGAGAGCCTGAGGGAGCTGGGGCTCTTTAACTTGGAGAAGAGGAGGCTGAGAGGTGACCTCATCAATGTTTATAAATATGTAAAGGTGAGTGCCAGGAGGATGGAGCCAGGCTCTGCTGGGTGATGCCCAATGGCAGCACAAGGGGCCATGGTGGAACTGAGGCATAGGAAGTTCCACGGAAATAGGAGGAAAACTTTTTTCACAGTGAGGGTGACAGAACCCTGGAACAGGCTGCCCAGGGAGGTTGTGGAGTCTCCCTCTCTGGAGATATTCAAGACCTGCCTGGATGCATTCCTGCATGATCTGCTCTGGGTGATCCTGCTCTGGCAGAGGAGTTGGACTGGAGGAGCATTTGAGGTCCTTTCTAGCCCCTGACACTCTGTGATCATCTCCTTGCCGTTCCTCACCTTTGCCCACAGCTGTGCTGATGTAATTGTGCTGTAGTGTGGTAAATTAAATCACACAATGGTTTGGCTTGGAAGGGACCTTCAAGATCATCCAGTTCCAACCCCACTGCCATGGGCAGGGACACCTCCCACCATCCAGCCTGGCCTTCAGCACCTCCAGACAGGGGATATACATGACCTAATGTGAGTCAGCAGTCAGAGGGCTGGCAGTGTTTCTGCTAGCACCAGAGTCCGATTCCTTCCTTCACAGCAGAAATTGCAGGACTTGTAGCTATGCTTAACACCCTCACAAAGCAATGAGGATGCTCAGTCTGGACACAAGGAGGCTTCTAAACTTAACCTGTGTGCTCTACTTCGGAGGGTGGAATTTTGTTTGAAGTTTAACTTCTGTCCTTAGGCTGAGAGGATATTCTCAGAAGTAAGGAGGATTGAAAACTACAGAGTGGAAGGCATGGAGATCTACTCGACCACGCTGTGGCACCTGCAGAAAGATGTTGCCCTTTCAGTTCTTTCAAAGGATTTGACAGACATGGATAAAAACTCACCTGAGGTATAAAAGCTGTGGCCTTGAATGAGAAGAGGGTAACTTGTGTGTGGTAAAGGCAGTGATTCAGAACTGAGCTCTGAGCCTTCCTCTGGCTGAAGTGCCTTCTCCTGAGAGGAGTGCATGGCAAAACTAAGAGGGAGGTGGCAGGATATTGTTGAACTGATTAGGTCTGAAATGGCTTCTTGGCATTAGAATATCAGCTTACATGGAAGAGGTGGAAACCTTTTATCTCTTAGTGGTTATTTAAATTTGCATTGGCATCATTCATCCAGGAAGATCATGGCTCAGTCACTCCCGCTGCTGCCACTGCGAAAGATAAGGAATATCCTTTTCCTGAACCACCTCTTAATTGCTGCAGTTAATTCGCTGACACTTGAAAGATACTTGCTCTGGAATTTAATTTCAGGCTTAATGTTGCACGTTTTTATGCCAAAGTCCATTCAACTGCTATCAAGCCATGATATGCAAAATGCCAGGCACCTCTTTCAGGTGCCACAGTCAAAGTAAT
The DNA here is from genome assembly GCA_013400475.1 of Tricholaema leucomelas. Lineage (NCBI taxonomy): Eukaryota > Metazoa > Chordata > Aves > Piciformes > Lybiidae > Tricholaema lacrymosa > Tricholaema leucomelas. Next base: position 291,641 of record WAAF01001079.1, read on the forward strand.
AGCTTGGGTGTTCAGAGATGTGATCTGAAGAGCTGAGGAAACTGTAGGCTATGTTGGGATGATGTTGTTTGAGGAGAGAATCCTGCTCATGCTGTCTTGTTAGCTTGCCTAACAGAGGGGAAAATCAAAGCCAGTGAAGCAGTTGTAGTTGAAGATAGTCTGGAGAGGAGGAAACGAAGATTCTAGCACGAGCAGAGAACAGCTACTCCATTTGACAGTGATGCTAATGAGTTGAAGGCAAGGGACTCTGGGCTGGGAGGTTTTATATTCCCTGTGCTGGTTGCTGAGCAGGAGGGGGAAGAGGCTGCTGCTAAAATTGTTGTTCTGCAGAGATCCAGATTTGTCAGTTGGAGCTGAGGAGAGAAAGTGGATGTGCTGTCTGCATTATTCCTCAGTGTCTAAGATGTTTTATTCCTAGCCTCTTCAGCAGCTTAGAAGCTTTATTCATTAGTCACCAGAGTATCTAATTGGCACAGACTCATTGGGAGTCCTTAAATTCTCCATTTCTGTATTTCAGCTTCTTTAACTATAAAATATCTTTAGGACCTATCTGCTTCTTGGGAACAAGACTTAACTTGAGTTTGGTTTAGTTTAATATTGTTGTGATTTTTCTTTAATCTAGGAGGAAGTTGCAAATAATTCTGTAAATAGGATGGAAAACTCTGTGACTAAGTCTGAGCTGAACTTAAAAGGTGGAAGGTGTGCTAATTGTGGAATGCTGGGTTTGTTTGGCAGGCCTGGTGTGCTGCAGGAAACTGTTTCAGCTTGCAGCGGGAGCATGACATTGCCATCAAGTTCTTCCAGAGAGCCATTCAGGTTGATCCCAACTATGCTTATGCCTACACCTTGCTGGGGCATGAGTTTGTGTTAACGGAAGAACTAGACAAAGCTTTAGCTTGTTTCAGAAATGCAATCAGAGTCAACCCCAGGCACTACAATGCATGGTAAGTTTTGCTTCATCCTTCTCCTTTTTGCATGTGATCCAGAACTGCTTAGGGAGAAACATCTTCTGCATGCCACCACTGCTATTATTTCCCTGCCTCTCTTCTAAGAGGAGAGCAAAGCTCTGCAGGTGATGTGTAGGAGATGTGTTAGAGTTACTGCCACAAAGAAAAGGGGAAAGGAGCATTTTTTGGTTTCCACACATCTTCTTGGCTGTATTATCCCAGCTGTTCTGCTCTTCTCTGCAGCACTCCTCATGCATCCATGACTGTTCTTCAGTAGAGCTGGAGAGATGTGAGATCTGTCCCTTTATAGCTTAGGATGCAGTCACAGATCACAGATTGCATTAGGTTGGAAGGGATGACCCGAAAGGTCATCTTATCCAACCCCACTGCAGTCATCAGGGACATCTCCAACTAGATCAGGCTGCCCAAGGCCACATCAAGTCTGACCTTGAACGTCTCCAGGGATGAGGCCTCAACCCTGGGCAACCTGTTCCACTGTCTCCCCACTCTCATTGTGCAGAACTTCTTCCTGATTTCCATACTAAATCTGCCCTGCTCCAGTTTTGAACCACTGCCCCTAGTCTTGTCACCCCAAGCCCTTCTGAACAGTCCCCAGCCTTCCTGTAGGTCCCATTCAGATACTGAAATGTAGCTCTAAGGTCTCCCTGGAGCCTTCTCTTCTCCAGTCTGAACAGCCCAAATTCTTTCAGCCTGCCTTCAGAGCAGAGCTCCTCCAGCCCTCTGATCATCTTGGTGGCCAGGTCCTTGCCTCTTGCATTGGGGGCCCCAGACACAGACAAGTTTCTTACAGCTTTCTCTGTGGAAAATAAACAAAGCAGTCAAGTTTAGATCTGCTGATGTAAACGACCTGAGGTGTAAATCTTGAACTTGGGGATGTGTTCTACTTTGTAGCGGTTGAGACACTCTTCCAGTCTCATAGCACCAATTTTCAAGCTACCCAATTGAACAAAAAACACAAGATAATTTCAGGCACAGAGGAAATTGTTTCCCACCCTGGATGGTTTTGGCAAGTCTCTTTCTGCCAGGTCACACTTCCTGACAAAGATGAGTTCGCTTAGCGTGCAGTCTTCCTTACCAGGGTTGTTTTTCTTCTTGCAGGTACGGGTTGGGAATGATTTATTACAAGCAGGAGAAATTCAGCCTAGCAGAAATGCATTTCCAGAAAGCACTTGATATCAATCCTCAGAGCTCAGTCTTACTGTGTCACATTGGAGTAGTAAGTAGATTGCACCTAACTCTGTCCTTGTGGTCTTAATCTGCTTCTGTGGTTTCGTTTGCAGCATTAAAAAACATTTTGAATGTTTTAGCGTGGGAAGCCCAACGAGTTCAGAGTGTCTGCTGGAGGATTTAAGTGCCAGATCAGTGAATAACCACAGGATGAATGTGTTGGAAGAGAAGCTCTTTTCTCTCTCCAGGCTACTTTTAGCCAGTAATGAAATTTCACTCTCGGGTCGTTTGTGAGTCAGCCAGAAGAGGAGGGATCTGCAAACCAAGCCTGTGTGCAGATATTAGTGCGAGCAGAGTGTTTATGGGGGGTGTTTTATACTTGATACATCAAAAGTTAAGTAGTTTTTAACTGCTGTTGCATGCACTTGGACCAGAACTTCCAACCTGAGGCACCTTTCAGAGCACAGTGCTTTGGCCCTGGCTGTATCCCCACATTCCCTCATTCCAGTCACTTGGCAGCTGTGACAATGAACTCCTCAAGCCGCTTTATGGCAAGTGACATTTCAATGGCAGGCAGCTGCTCCAGCAACCATCCCTGCACTTCAGTGTTCAGGGCTCTTTGAGAAGTTGGTCATTGATCCATCAGCTACTGCAGGCCTTGGAGTTCAGTGGCCTCTCTGCAACAGACCGGAGCAGGGAATCACTTCTTTGCAATCCATGGTGGTGACTTAAGGCTGTTAAGTGTGCTGGGTGCCTACCTGCTGCCATTCATTTGCCTTCTGTGGCAACAAAGCTGTGTCAGGTTCTACAGGGATGGTGGCTGCCTCTCACTGACAGAGAAAGGCATTGAGTTCACTCCTGGCCGATGGTTGAGTGATTTTGGTCAGCTGTGGGGTGGGAAGAACATTCTTAGGTGGAGACAGGGCAAGGTGAAGCTGCCTTACAGTGAGACAGCTTGGTGAGACTTGAGCTAGAATTGGGCAAATCTTTTAAAAAGAGTGCATTGTAAGTAAGTGGATTTGTCCTTGCATGCCAGGTGAGTTGTGATTTTCCCTTTTTAAGCTCTTTCTCTCTAACAGGTCCAGCACGCACTGAAAAAATCTGAAAAGGCTTTGGATACTTTAAACAAAGCCATCAACATTGACCCCAAGAACCCACTATGCAAATTCCACAGAGCTTCTGTATTGTTTGCAAATGAGAAGTACAAGGTAAAGTTTGGTGAATGAAATGAATTTGGGTTTACAGATGAACATGGGGGAGCATCAGGGCATGGGGAAGAGCCTGGAACGTAGTCCTGTCGTCACAAAATCACAAAATGGTAGGGCTTGGGAGAAACCTCTGGAGATAAGTCCAATTTCCCTACCAAGACAGGGTCTTCTAGGGCAGGTCACACAGAAACACACCCAGGCAGGTTTTGAGTGTCTCCAGAGTTGGAGACTCCACCACCTCTCTGGGCAGTCTGTTCCAGGGCTTTGTTACCCTTAAACTAAACAAGTTCCTTCTCATGTTTAGATGGAACTTTCTATGTTCAAGTTTGTGTCCTGTCCCAGGGCACCACTGACCCAAGCCTGGCCCCATCCTCCTGTCACCCACCCTTTATTTATAAACACTGATGACATCCCCTCCAGTTTCATCTTTTCCAGGCTAGAAAGTCCAAATTCTCTGTCTTTCCTCACAAGAGAGATGTTCTAGTCCCCTAATCATTTTTGTAGCCCTTTTTCTCTACCCTCTCCAGCAAGTCCCTGCCCTTCGTGAACCAGGGAGCCTCAAACTGGACACTACTCCAGGCGTGGCCTCACCAGAGCAGAGCAGGAGGACAGCTTCCCTTGACTTGCTGACCACACCCTTCTTGTGGAGGCTAACATGAAGCATTTGTTTGACAAGTGTCAGCTTTAGCAAAGGAACTATGTTAAACTTTCATTGTTCTAAAACCTGAGGCTGACATGTGGTGCTTGCAAATGATCACTGTTTTAGCCTGATCCTGGGAAAAGAAAGGAGTGGAAAATAGGAGCTGAGACTAAAAAAAGAGGTCACTTCACTGCCCTATAACCACCAGCAGCAAGAACCAGCTGCTTCAGAGGCTGCCTACCAAGTGAAGAGTAAGAGGCTAAGCAATCTTGGTCTGATCCCCTGCTGACCTGTGCCCTGCTTAGAGTGAGTGAAGGTCTTCCACAGGCTCTTTCCAGTGACAGCTGACCTCTGGCTGTTTGGTTTGGGTTTTTTTGGCCACAGAGGACCAAGACTTTGTTTCAGAGATCACAGTCAGAATTGTTTTGGTTGGAATGACCTGCAAGGTCATTGAGTCCAACCATCAACCATTAGGCCACAATGGCCATCAACCACTATGGCCATTAAACCATGTCCTCAAGTGCCATATCCACAAGTTTCCTGGACACTTCCAGGGATGGGAACTCCACCACCTCCCTGGGCAGCCTCTGCCAGTCCCTGACCACTCTTGCAGCAAAGAAACATTTGTGTGTGCATGTTTAAAGGGAGAAGTTGACTTTGAACTTCCAAAATGCAAGACTTAACTGAACCAATTAAATATCAACTGTGTTAAGATCAAGGACTTAATGAAGTGCCTGTTTGTAGATTGCTTTTAAAATGTAAAAGCAGAGGTCTTGTTGCCCCTGTGCTAATGAAGGAACATCTTGACCATGGGTTTAGGAAATAAAACATTTGGACTGCTTTTGCTGCTGGAACTGAATTCTGGAGTTCAGCTCTTCACATAAACCACATAAAACTTAGTGAAATGTTTGAGGTTTTAGCAGAAAGGTTAAGAGAATTTTGAGTGTGTGATAAATTTGGCCAGCATTAGGTAAATAAATGTTGGGTTCCACTTCCATTTATGTAGCAAGCAGCAACTTGAGATTGTCCTCAGGTGAATAAAGTTTTAGAGGATTGAATGGAACTTTTTAGGACTGAGCCCTGACTGCAGACTAAATATTTGTGGGTAGGGTTTCTTAATGATGCCAGGTTACTGCCAGGGCAGAATAAATTGCTGCAGCGTCAACAATTAGTTTAGGAAGTAAAATAGAAGCTGCACTAAATATTTTGGGCTTCAGATGCCTAATGTAAACAAGTCAGCATTTGTGAAAGTCCACAGACACAGATCTAAAGCCAGAACTTTTCAGAAGCACAGCGTGAGAATTACATCCAGCACAAAATACATCACGATTCTGACTTCTTGAGAAGCTCCTAACACCAAACACAGTAAATGTGCCATCAGCTTCTTGCCTTCTACCCCATTATGCCTTGCTGGGGGTGCCAGAGATGTCTGGGAGCAGTTGTGAGATGTGTTGTAGGAGACTCAAGCCACTGAAGGTTTATTCCTGTCAAACCTGCTCTGTTTCTGCAATGATTGGGCTGCTAATGGGGCTGTTGATTGCCAGCTGAATGTGAGCCAGTGTGTGTGCACAGGTGACCAAGAAGGCCAACAGCTTTCTGGCTTGGACCCTGTGGCCTGCAGGAGCAGGGCAGTGATTGCCCTCCTCTACTCAGCACTGGTGAGGGCCACACCTTGAGCACTGTTTTATTTTGGGGCCCTCACTCCAAGAATGACATTGAGGGGATGGAGCAGGTCCAGAGAAGGGCAACAAAGCTGTTGTAGGTTCTGGAGAACAGGGCTGGGGAGGAGCAGCTGAGGGACCTGTAGTTCTTCATCCTGGAGAAGAGGAAGCTGAGGGGAGGCCTCATTGCTTTCTACAGCTCCCTGCAAGGAGGTCAGAGCCAGGTGGGGGTTGGTGTCTTCCACTAAGAAACAAGGGATAGGGCGAGAGGAAATGGCCTCAAGTTTTCCCAGGGGAGGTTTAAGTTAGACATTGGATGAAACTTCTTCACTAGAAAGGGTTCTCAAAGATTGACAAAGGCTGCCCAGGGAGGAGGTTGAATCCCCATCCCTGGAGGTGTTTAAAAGCTGCAGAGATGTGGTGCTGAGTTCCATGGTTCAGCACCAGCCATGGCAGAGTTAGAATGGTTGGACTCAATAAACTTTAAGGTCTTTTCCAACCAAAACAATTCTGTCATCCGAAATGCTGCAGTCCTCAAGTGAGAAATGAATGCAAAAGGACTTTTAGCTGCTTCTGCCAGCTTGAACTCTTGCAGCTAGGTCAGAGCTGGTGCTGGGGTGACTGGTTGCAGGCTGCTGCCTTTCGTACTCACTAAACTCTCCCTCCTTTTCAGTCTGCTTTACAAGAACTTGAAGAACTGAAACAGATTGTTCCCAAAGAGTCTCTTGTTTACTTTTTAATAGGAAAGGTAGGTAAAACCCAGCCCTGATCACCAGCTCTCTGCCTTCCTTCATTGCAGAAATGTTTGCCTGTTAAGAAACATTTGCCTGTCACCAAACTGCTTCCATTTGGAGCAGTATCCCAAACATCCCTAAAGCTTTAAATAGAGCCAAACCAAAACATGTGAACACTGATGAATTTACACCACCCCACTGCAGAGTTAAATTGATCTCTCACTATCCACCTCCTGATGGTTTTGAAGCTGTCAGCTGCTAATTTGGTTTATTTTTGTTGGAATCTCTTGATCCCTCTTCATACACATTTGCTGTTTCCCGTGGGATTTTTGTAGTAAATCTTGGGATGTTTGTTGTCCAAACCTTCAAGTAACAACTTCATGTAAATGTAGCCCTTTAATGCTTTTGTTTTAGGTCTATAAAAAACTGGGTCAGACACATTTGGCCCTAATGAATTTCTCATGGGCAATGGACTTAGATCCCAAAGGAGCCAATAACCAGATCAAGGAGGCCATTGATAAACGCTACCTGCCAGATGATGAGGAACCAATAACTCAAGAAGAGCAAATCAGTGAATGTTATCCCTATGAATCAGGTTTGTATTTCCAATCCTTTGTCACTCGAGGAACTTCCACTTAGGTGGCAGGAAGAATTCTAGGTTTAATGAGCAAAACTTGCTGCTCAGCAGAACTCCAGGGGCTCTTCATTCAGAACTCACTCATGCTTCCTGCCGTGAGTGTGAAAGCAGGGATTGTGACCCTTCTTCAGAAGCTGTGGGTGGAGTAGATTGGAGATAATGATCAGGAACTGGAGCACCTCTGATCTGAGGACCGGCTGAGGGAGCTGGAGAAGAGAAGGCTCCAGGGAGACCTTAGAGCAGCCTTTCAGTACCTGAAGGGGCTGCAGAGGGACTGTTTGAGAAGTCTGCAGGGACAGGACGAGGGCAATGGTTTGAAATGAGAGAAGAGGAGATTTAGATTAGATGTTAGGAACAAGCTCTACACCATGAGGGTGCTGGAACACTGCAACAGGTTGCCAGGGAGGTGGTTGAGGCCTCATTCCTAGAGATGTTCAAGGTCAGGCTTGACAAGGCTCTGAGCAGCCTGATCTAGTGGAGGATGTCCCTGCTGACTGCAGGGGAGTTGGACCAGATGACCTTTGGAGGTCCCTTCCAACCCAAAGCAGTCTATGACTCTGTAATCATTACTTGAAATTCATATAGCTCATAGTTGATTTATAGCATCATAGGAGGCTCAAGTGTTACCACTTGAGCGGCAAATCTTCCCTCATGGAAACATCAACTCCTTTCAAGTGACAGAACAGCAGCTGAGATAGTCTGCTGGGGCTTTGTCAGAAACTAAACCACCTGTGTGTTGGGTAAAAACATCCTTAGTCTGTGAAAGACTAAGGCAGCTTGTGAGGCAAGTCATGGAAACAGTTTCTTTTGAATCAAGAGGAAATAAATAAACTACTTCAGAAGAATCACAGAATGGCTCAGGTTGGAAGGGACTTCAGAGATGATCTGCTCCAACCTCCCCACCACAGGCAGGGCCTCTTAACTAGACTGAGATGCTCAAGACCTCATCCAACCTGGAGTCATCCACAACCTCGCTGGGCAGCCTATTCCAGAGTCTCATCACCCTCAGACTGAAGAACTTCTTCCTCAGCTCCAGTCTAACTCTGCTCTGCCTCAGCTTCACACTATTCCCCCTTGTTCTGTCTCTAGACACCCTCATGAAAAGTCCCTCTGCAGCCTTCCTGTAGCATCCAGGAAGACAGCCAACCGTGTGCTGGGCTGCATCAAGAGCAGTGTGGCCAGCAGTGCAAGGGAGGTGATTCTCCCCCTTTACTCTGCTCTCGTCAGACCCCACCTGGAGTACTCTGTGCAGTTCTAGAGCCCCCAACACAAGAAGGACATGGAACTGCTGGAGTGAGTCCAGAGGAGAGCCACAAAGATGATCAAAGGGCTGGGGCAGCTCTGCTATGAGGACAGGCTGAGAGAGTTGGGGCTCTTCAGCCTGGAGAAGAGAAGGCCTCGAGGAGACCTTATAGTGGCTTTCCAGTATCTGAAGGGAGCCTACAGGAAGGCTGGGAGGGACTATTGACAAGGTCTGGAAATGTCAGGACGAGGGGGAATGGGTTTAAGCTGGAAGAGGGGTGATTTAGACTGGATATTAGGAGGAAGTTCTTTACAGTGAGGGTGGTGAGACACTGGCACAGGTTGCCCAGGGAGGTTGTGGATGCTTCCTCCTTGGAGGCATTTAAAGCCAGGCTGGATGAGGCCTTGAGCAACCTGCTCTAGTGGGAGGTGTCCCTGCCTATGGCAGGGGGTGGGAGCTGGATGATCCTTGAGGTCCCTTCCAACCTAAACCATTCTATGATTCTATCCTACAAAGGCCTGGCAGAGCTTTCTGCACTTTCTGTTATGAGCCTGAATTCCATGAAACAATGATAGAAAACAAATACTAATAAACAACTCAGTCCTCTTCCTCCAAAGGAGAAATTCCACCAGAATTTGGGGTTCTGGTGAGCAGCTGCATGCTGTGTTCTGCAGCTCTAAATCTCCCACTGAAAAGTCTGGCACTGTTCTTCCTGTAGGTCACATGGATTTTTGTTGTTGGTGGTGGTCCTCTGCCCTGTGTGCTTTTAATACTGCAAATTGGTCCTGTACCTCCTGAAGTTATCAAGAGTTTTTCCTTTCCCTGCTGTTGTACTTGAGCCAACTTAGAACCCTGGGGTCTGAGCAGGCTTCTGACCAGAAGATGGAGACAAAGCACTGGAAGTGCTCAGCAACACCTAAGCAATGCCAAAAAAAAAGCTGGCCCCCAAAAGCCCAACCAAATAAACCCAACTGAAAAGGGCAAGAACCAACAATTGAATCTGTTCAGTAAATGTAAACCAAAGAACACAACCTCAGGCTGTTAGCAGTTCCCTTTTATAGGCTTGGAGAAGCGTTTGGGTCTTCAACATTTCCAGGGATGAAGCATCCACAGCTTCTCTGGGCAGCCTGTTTCAGTGTCGTGCTGTAAAGCTCTTCTGCCTACTCTCCAACCAAATCTTCCCTGCTCCAGTTTTAAGCCATTGCCCCTTGTCCTGTTGCTACAAGCCCTACTCAGTCCCTCCCCAGCTCTCCTGTAGCCCCCTTTAGGTACTGGAAAGCCACCGGGATGTAGGAGAACCTTCCACTGGACCATGTTGCTCAAGGCCCTGTGTAACCTGAGCTTGACCAGCTACGGGGAGGAGGCAAATCAAGTGGTCACAATGCGTTGGGTAACTGTTGGGAGCATTCCAGACAGCTGGTGTGTTTTGAAGGAGTTGGGATGGTTAAATTGCTCCTTTGGCAGTTTGGGAACCCTCCAGATCAATCCTTACTGAAGCAGTTGTTGGGGATTTCAGATGCTTAGCAGAAGGTTTTGGAGCAAAACTGCAAGTGAGTAGATTCAGATTGGATGTTAGGAAGAAGTTCTTCAGCATGAGGGTGCTGAGACACTGGAACAGGTTGCCCAGGAAGGTGGTGGAAGCCTCATCCCTGAAAGTCTTTAAGGCCAGCCTGGATGTGGCTGTGAGCAGCCTGATCTAGTGTGAGGTGTCCCTGCCCATGGCAGGGCAGTTGGAGCTGGGATGATCTTTGAGGTCCCTTCCAGCCCTGACAATTGTGTGATCCTATGAAATCCTGGGGGGCTCTGGAACCCTGGAAAAGGCTGCTCTGTCTGCTGGTCTTGAGCAGAGCACCACTCTGGAGAGTTCCTCCAGCTTGCTTAGCACAGGTTCCTTCCTGCCCTGACAGTTGTATGGTTCTAAGGTGGCTGCAGCAGTGTTCGTTGAATGTGCTTAGTGTGAGTTCCCAAAGGAATTAATTTAGGCTTCGTTAAGCCAGCAGGGCTCAGTGTGGGGAGGAGCAATCCAGGTGGCTTTAGTGTTCAGAAGGGGACCCGGAGCAGGTTGCTGGAGTTGGTTGGGAGGTGAACCTCGGTGGTGTTTGACTGCTTTGTGTTTCTTCTCCTCTCAAGCGGGCACAGACGAGTCCCAGGAGAGCAGCATGACAGACGCAGACGACACACAGCTCCACGCGGTGGAAAGCGATGAATTTTAGCAGCTAACAAGGCAGTGTCTGAGCCCCAGCACGTGCCTGGTACTGTTGTGTTCTCCCCTTCCTTCGCATCCTGGGTCTTCACATCACTGAGCCAGCACTGTCATTATTCTCCACTGCCACCACCGACCCGTGCACTGCTCAGAGTTGAGCTGGACACCAGAGTTAATGGCAGTGCACAATATTCAGCTGCTACCCAGTCTGACCATTTGGCTCTTACACATCTATGAGGAGGAAATGCTTTTTCTTTTTTTTTTTTTTTTTTGGTTGGTTTACCTTTTTTTGGACTCTCCTTTTGCTGGAAAAAAAAAAAGGAAAAAAAATATCATGGAAGAAAGACTTGTGGTTTGCTGTCAGGAAGCCAGTAGGTGTGGGGATAGTCCTAACGAAGCAGTGTCTTGTTCTTTTTCTTCTCCAGAAATGTGTCTTAGTTTGGTTCTTTCCTTGGTAAGCAGAGTGCTGAACCTCATTTCCAACCTCTCCAAGGACAGTGTTGACAAATGCAGGCTCTTTAAAAGACTTTCTTTTTTTGCATATTGTAGTGTAACTTAAATGCCAGGGAATGTAAACGACCTTAAAAGCTGCAGTGTCTCCAGTGAGCAAACCCCCTTCAGGTGCTGGGGCGATGCCTTGGCTGCAGGCTGGCAGGAGCGGAATGCGTGGCAGGAGAAACAAAAAATCACATTGCAGAATCAAAGCTTTTCATGAAGTGCTTTCATGTCCTAACCAAGAATTAATTTATTCACCTAGTTTCTGAAAGGTCAGTGTTTACTTTGTACTTCAGAGAAACAACTCAGCACCACCTTGCTTCCTTTTTGGGTTTGTTTTGGTTTTGGTGTGTTTTTTTTTTTTTTCTTCACTTTTGACTTGTTCTTCCCTCCCTATCCCCAAAGAATAAAACTTAATAAAGGGCAAAAATCAAGAGAGAAACATAGATCCAATTGTCATGTGCAAACATCCAAATCCCTAAGCCAGGGTGACTGCATGTTTTGAAGCAGACAGACTGGGAAGACCATGGAAGCCTTAATGCAATCAGAACCTTAGCCAAGTACGGGAGCGTTTTTAAACCTCTTTCATCAAGCGTGGTCCGAGCAGGCTGCAAAAATGTGCAATTACCTCCCCTCTCTCCTCTCTCTTTAAGTTGTTCTTTAAGATTCTCACTCTAGGAACACTTTCTTCTTCTCCAAGAGGCTGCTTCTTTGAGAAGAGACTTCTCCACCCACCTTCTTGAGTCCAAAATGCTCTTTCTCTGTAGCATTCTGCAGCAGCAGTTGGTGCCCTTACGCGGTGATGATAACGTGTATGATATCAGCAGTTTTAAAGAGCAATTGATGCATCCTAATAAATTGGGAATGAGATGAATTTCATAGCAACATCGTTGTTGTGATCAGTCTTAATGTTTCAGATTTGCTTTCTCTTGTTTTGTTTTTTTACTATGTTGGGGGGGTAGAAGTCTTTTAGTTGCTTTTAGAACTTCAAGGGAGGGGTTAATTTCCTCCTGGTTTTACACCAGGCACATCTTCTGTCTATGGTTGTTCTCTGGGCAGGAGTTGCACAAACATCTTTACTGTTTGATAAATAACCTTCAACTGCTGAGCAAAGCAAAACACAACTGATTTGTTGGTTTGTTGATGTAGGAGGATAAGCAGTGAAAAATAGGATTAAAGTCCTATTGAATGTGAGAAGGAATTTCTGAACTCTGAGGAGTCCAGGAGCTTGGTGCCTCTGCCACATCCTCTGCCCAGCTTGTGCCTGGGAGGCTGCTGGATTGACTGGAGAATCATGGTGTGCCTCAGCTGTCCTGAGCATTCTGCGTCTCACTGCCTTCTGTGCTGATGGATTCCTCAGGATGCTTCCCTTTCCTGGTGAGTCCTGCCCAAGGATAACATAGGGCTCAGAATTCCTGAGGGGCAGAGCTCACTTTGGGTGCTCTGGAGTTCCCTAGGTCTGTCCTGGCTTGGTCCTGGTTTTCCCACCCAGCCACAGCTCGTGTGCATCTTCCCAGCCCATCCCTCACCTTTCCAGCACCTCAGCAGAAGGCCTGGAGGCAGCACTTGTGTGAGTGTCACCCAGGAAGGTGTTTCTTGCCTTCCTTCTGCTTCTCAACCTGTTTTTGAAGCAAAAAACAGGAGTCAGCAGGTGCTGGTCTTCCTTTTCCATAACAAATGTTCAAACGGGGACCAGAGCTCTTAGGAAATTCCCAGACTCATTTTGTTGTCTTCTCGAATTGTGAACAACTGCAGTCATATTTTCCACGTTTGGGAAGAGCTCTTGGTTCAGCTGCTGTGTTGCAAGAATCTTTGTGCTGCCTGCAAGCTTTGATGCAGCTTTTACCTCTCCGCCATACCTTAAAGTGATTTCCCCCCTGCCCCCCGTTCTTTTGTTCCAAACAATCTCCCAGGGACATTAAGAGCAGGCTGCTCTTCTACCTTCGAAATCAGCAGGCACAGTAGCATTTAATCAGGGAGCTGTTGCTGTCTGGGAAGAGGAGCAGGGAGGAGGGGGAGAGTGCTCAGGCAGGTTAGAGCCCGAAAAGAATTGGGGAGCTGTCGTTTTCTTACCACAAAACTGGACAAGGGTGAAGTGTGGGTGTGCTGTGTTCTGTGCATTGAAACTCCCTCATCTGTTTTTTCCCTTTTTTTTTCCTTCCCTTTTGAGGTGGCTTTTTCCTGACTTCACAGATTGTACAGTCTTAGAAAGAAGGGAAGGGAAAAAAAGTCTTTTCTGTTAATATATTTGGGATTCATTAAAGGATGTGGAAAATGCAAACAAACTACTTTTAAAAGCAGGCTTAGCCCCAGGTCGTTTGGGTCAGTGCTGGGACTCGTCCTACAGGAGGTGGGTGAGCACAGCAGAGCTGGGCAGAGGTTTAGGGACACCCTCTCAGGGCTGTTTTCTGTTCTCTGGTGAGAGGCCAGTGCCACCTGTGGGTCTGCTGCAGGTTCCAGCAGAGCAAGCTATGAGTGGATCTTCCTGGGCTGGGATTTATAGTGAGGGATCCGTGCAGAGCTTTCCAAACGTCTCTGCTCATTATCAGCCTGCAGCTTGCCAGGAGATGCAATGAGGTCCCAAGTACAGAGCAGAGCTGCCTTTGTGTAGCAGCTCATAACGTTATGGCTGCAGCAGTGTTGGACTCAGCAGAGAAATAGCTACAGGCTTTGCTGTGTTCTCCTTCCTGGAGAACGGGGCTTGTGAGCAGCAGCTGAGGGACCTGTAGTTGTTCAGCCTGTAGAAGAGGAGGCTGAGGGGAGACCTCATTGCACTCTACACTTCCCTGAAAAAAGGGGGTTGGAGCCAGGTAGATATTGGCTTGTTTCCTAAGAAATGAGTGATGGGATGAGAGGAAATGGCTGCAAGGTGCAGCAGGGTAGGTTTAGGTTGGGTATTAGGGGAAACCTCTTGACTGAGTTCTCAAACAGTGGAACAGGCTGCCCAGGGAGGTGTTTCAAAGAGGCAGAGATGCGGTGCTGAGGGACATTTAGCCCCAGCCTTGGTAGAGTTAGAGAATGGTTGGACTCAGTGATCCAGTGGAACGTGTCCCTGCCCGTGGCAGGGCGGGTGGAACTAGGTAATCCTTGAGCTCCCTTCCAACCCTGACGATTCAAAGACCTTCAAAGTCTTTTCCAAACAAAAACATCGTATGATTGTATACCTTCAGGCCTGCAGGAGAAGCTCAGCAAGAAGACACAGCCTCATGGCTCCGCAGGAGCTCCGCTTGCTGCAGATTCACTCACCCTAGATCGAAGCTTTTAGTGCTCGGTTTTGTCCGCGCTGTTAGCGTAATCGGTCAATGTTTGAGCCGAGGGTCACTGAACTTAACCCTTTCCTACACCAGGTCTTTACCCCGTTTTTTCTCCCGTTTCTCTTAACCCTGGACTGTTAGCAGTGGCACAAACAAAAGCATTCCACACTCAAATCCTCCGCTCGGCAGCTCACTTCCCGCACGGCAGCCGGCGGTGAGTTACTCTTCCTGTGCTTCCCTTGCCGATTCTCGGCTGATTTCGGGTTTACGCTTCCTAGTGGCGAAGCGAAGCTTTGTTACCGGTGGGCCGAGCTTTGGATGTCTTCAGAGAAAGGCAAAGCATTCTCGCAATAGGACTTGCAAGCTGCGAGGAGAAATCCTGCAGCTGAACAATCAGCACCGGGCATTGGTAGTGCCGCAGAAGTTCCAGCTCGGGAAGGTTTTGGGGGTCTCTGAGCACCTAAAGCTTCTAACTGCTGCTTTAGGCTTGATACTGTTGTTCATCAGGAACTTTGCTGCGACATCATCTCCCTGTCTCCTATCTCTCTGTCGAGGTTAGTGGCTTTCTCCTGGTTCAGAAGCAGGTGCTGGCTCAAGTGGAACAGAACAGGGTTTGTAAGCCAAGAAGCCCCTCCTGGTCCTGGTCCTTGGAGGAGCAGGATTGAGAATTGTGTTTATAACACAGACAGTGAGACTCTCTCTGCTGCTTTGGCCTCTCTGCTCTTCACTCTGCGGAGTTCCTGATTTCTCAGTTTGGGTCCAGCTGCTGTACAAACCTTGGGGGATGTTCTTTGCTTTGAGATCCCACAGTGGTGGGCAGACAGGGAAGGAGGGACAGGAGTGGAGCAGTCCTTTCCCTAGGGTCACAGCTCCAGACCCAGGCAGCAAACAGTTCTTCAGTCTTGGTGTCCTTGCATCCAGCCAGGCAGAGTCGTGGAGCAAAGCCTTGGAGCAAAAACACCGGACCCAGAGCAGCCCTTGGAGGTGGAAATGAAAACAGGTGAAGGAGCTGCAGCAGCGGTGTGAAGCTGGTGAGAAAGGGGAGAGTGGACATGGCAGGGTGACAGGGGGCCTGTGCTGGGTGGCTGTCCCCCCTCCACAGCCAACTGTCACATTCACCCAGGATTGGGCCAGTTTGGGGTCTTCCTGGGTTTCTCAGTGGTCCAGCAGGAGAGATGCTCAGCAGGACCACCCCCTCTGCCTCCTCAGCCTTGTGGCACAGCAACCATGGGCACTGCTGGCTTCTGCATCCCCCAATGCCCACACCTTTTGTCCATGGCTCTGGCTGGGTTTCTGGTCCATCCATCAGGTTCTGGAGGTTCTGCACCCCTCCTTGTGTGATGCTGCAACTCATTCTCACCTGAAACCTTTTCTTCTGGACAAAGTTATTTTATTCAGCCTTAAAGGATGGGAATGATTTCAGATGTCCTAACGGTGTCAATAAGAGAAGCATCAGAAATACCTTCTGGATCAGGGATAAAAAAAGCTAAAACAAACACTTCCAAAACTAGTTTCAATAAAAAATACCCCAGAAAGTCACATCCAGAAAGGAGCCACACGTTCCTCTCTGACAAGCTGTACATTCAGATATTTTATCAGCTAAAGATCTCCTGTTCCAAAATCCAGGGCTTCATATTCACCTGTGTGTGAAACAAGAGGAATTCTTTGCTGCTGAGACATTTGGGAGCAAGCTCAAGAAGACAAGAGGATTCGTTTGCTACTTTCTGCCTCTTTTAGTTTCTGGTGTGCCTCAATTGATGTAGAAAAGGCACTTTCTGGAGGATGCCTCAGCCCCATTGTGATGGGCCAGTGGCACATCTGCTGCACCCACTTTGGAGCACTTTGTTACAGCAAACAGTGCTGTTGCTGCAGTCTCCAGCAGAATGTGGCCGTATCCTGACCAGGGAAAACAGCCTGGTTGCAACCACCTTCCCTGGGGAAGGAGAAGCAGGAGATGTTGTCTGTGTGGGAGATGGTCGGTGTGGTTGTTCTGTGCGAGGTGTAATTTCAATCCAGAGGAGCTTGGCCACGGACAGGAGTTCCTCCTGTGTTGTCCCTGCACCAGAAATGGTGGTGAAAAATTCACTCTGGTACTGAAAGTGAAAATACCTGCTGGAGTGAAGGAGAGGGCTTGTGCCTACAGTGTGTGCCTGGTCCTCCTCTGACCTGCCTGCTTATGCTGGGTGAGTTACCAAAGCTCAGCTAATCTCACGTGAAGCCTCTGTGTGTAGTGGGTGCCTCCATTGGCATTGTCCATGAGATGGACCTTCCTGGACTCTAAGGAGCTGTAGGGGCAAGAAACCACATCTGGAAGCCCACACAGATCAGCTTGCCCCAAGAGCCAGAAATGGGACTCCCCTCCTTCAATCCACCTAGCAGAGCTCAGCTCTGCTCAGATGCTAGGGACAGTTTTACAGTGGTACAGAACAGGCCAGGAATGCCTGGGAGACTGAGGCACTGAGGACCAGGATGCCTTCTGTGACACTGGTGTAGTTGGAGCACCTCAAACGATGGCTGCAGAGCTTTGCTGTCCCAAAAGGAAACAGAAGGACCATCAGTGAAAAGTGAAGGAGCTTGCCCTGCCCTTGGCCAGCAGGATGTGGAGTTGTGCCTCTTATTTGAATCAAGCCCAGCCCCTGACAGAGATAAATGCTAGAAGTGGAAGGAACTGAAGGAAGAGCATCACTGCTCTGTCTCTCCCTGTGAGCAGGTGGAAGGAGAAACCAGTGGAAAGGTTTTCCTCATCTGGGAAAAGGTTATGCTGAAGATGTCCCCGAGTTCAGCAGTATGTGGCTCGCAGGGAGGCCGAGGAAGCTGCTGCTGCTGCTGCTGCTTCTGGATCCTGTGGCTCAGCTGGTCCTTAAGGCCAGTCCAGGCGTAGCCGCGGCCAGGGCTGCACAGGGCATTGGTGAGCCTGAGCTCAGCAGTGTGTGGCTCACACGGGCCTGGAGGGAGCTGCTGCTGGGCTGTGTTGGTCACCTGCCCCATGGGGACAGCCCAGCGGACACATGGGCAGCAATGCAGGCCCTGAAACCCTGGTGTCACCCATGGGGCAGGGCCCCATGTCCACTGGGGGACAGGACCCTGCTTGTAGCCACAGACTTGTCACCTATGGGCCACAAACCTGATGTGACTTGTGAGATGGGAGCCCATGTCATCTGTGGAACAGGGGCCTGGTGTCTTCTGTGAGACAAGGGCTTGGTGTGACTCATGGGACAGGACCCCTTGTCACCCGTGGGACAGGGACTGGCTGTCACCCCCTGATAGCTAAGCCTTTGTACCTGGGGACATGAGCCCTGTATGCCCTGTGGCTTACGGGTGGCCTGTGGCCCACGGGACACTCGGTGTCCCCCGTGGCTCAATCGTCGGCGCTATCTGAGGGGCATCCGCGCGCCGTGGCCCACCGGACTCCCTCCTCACCCCCGAGCCCACCCCCGGGGCCAGACCACCGCCGCTCCCGCGGTCCGGCCGGACTCGAAGCTGCCCCGGGAGGCGGCCCAACGCCCGGGGGCCTCCCGGCCTGGCCGGCCCGGGCGTTGGTGGGGGACGACAGCACGGGGAGGGGGCGGAGAAGCACCGTGAGGGGGGTCCTGGGAGCTCTGGGAAGGGGGTGCGGGGGGTGCCGGGCAGGGGGCAGAGCCCCGGCTCCGCATCAATCACCGCCCGCCCCGCCCCTCCGTGCTGACTGACGCACCGGCGACCAATGGGACGGGCCCATGCCCCGCGCATAGCCAATGGTGGCGGGGGAGGGCGGAAGGTCCCCACTTCAAGGCTGGGTGAGCGGCGCAGGTAGGTGCGGGGCGCGGCGCTGCCGGTGCGGGGCGGTGCGGTGGGGGGGCCTGGGATGGGCCGGCACCGAGCGGACCGCGTCGTCCCCCTTCACCGCCCCGCACCAGGCCAAGTGGCGCGGCCCACCCACCCCCTCCTGCTTCCCCGCTGCTGTCCCGCAACTTGGCTGCGGGGGCCGGGCCGCGGCGGGGCTGGGGAAGCGGAGAGAGAGGGCGGCGGCGGCGGCCGTGGCTCCTCCCGTAGCCGCTTGGTGAGTTGGGGGCCGGGGCTCTATGCGGGCCGGCCGCAGGGCCCGGGGCGCCGGAGAGGGCTCCGCCTCGCCGCGCTACCCGGGGGGGGCCGAGCCGGGCCGGTTGCGTGCGGAGTGGGGTCCCCCCCTTCCCGCCCCGGGCCTCCATTTTAGCCTGGGGAAGTGAGGGCGGGCCTGGGGGGGGCTTCTAGAAGGATCTAGGGGTGGCAGTCCCCTGCATCCCCACCCCGGCCTGCGGGTGCTCTTGGGCCCCGTCTGCGCCGGCTCGAGGCGGGATGGAGGTTAAGGGGGCTGTGGGAGATCCGGGGTCGCATAGGCCCCCCCCCAGTCTGCTGACAGCCCTTTCTGTCTCCAGGTCCTGGATTTTCCCACTGCCTCAAACCAATAAAAACTTGCAGACCTACCAGGCTTCGACAGAGGTTGGAAGAATACGGAGGCCATCCCCACGCCAGCTGACTGCCTGAACCGCAGGTGGCGAGGATGGGCCTGGCCAAGATGCCCACCAAGGTATGGTGTAATCCCTTGTCCTGTCTGGCCAGGTCTGGCCTTGAGACTTGGAACCACCACACCGGCTGGGTTGGACGGGTCAAGTGTCAAGTGACATTTGCAGGGGATGTTTCAGTTTCTGAAGGTGTGGAGTGAGCCTGGAGCCCTGCACGTAGTGCATGGGTGAATGTGTAACTTCAAAATGGAGGTTTGGGACCACGGAAGAATAGGTGGATGTATCCCACGCGTGTGCAGGGTGTTTCTCTCTTCAGCACAGTTCCAGCACCCATATGTAGCAAAGAGATGCGTAGCCTCTTCACGGGAGCGTGTGTATGTATTTCCCGGCCTTAACTGTGCTTGTGTGCCACAGCATCAAGGCATCAAGGTAGAACTTGCTCAGGAAAGGAGGATGTACTTTTTTTTCTCCCTTGTTGTATGCATCCTTAACCCCCAGGTTTATATCACTTGGGTCCTTTTCACTTGCTGATATAATCTGGCTTAAATACCTACTTAGAGTATCAGGAGAGTTTTGTGTGTAGCTGTCAGAGTGGTCTTGGCTTTGTCCTGTGAAAACCAAAGGTCTAAACCTGGGTTTTCATGTTCCTATTTCATGCCTCTGGCTCTGGAGTAGAGAGGGACCAGGATTTGCTGATCCTCGATTTGAAAAGTCACCTCTTAACTCGCTAAGGTTACCACAGGTTTAGGATTGCGTCCTGCACACTTAGGTGGAGTGTTCAGACACCAAAAAGGAAGTGCAGAAGGGAAGAATCCTTCCCTCTTTTCATAAATCTTCAAGTCAAAGCAGCCTGGCCTTAGGCCAATTACAGAGGCTGAATTTAGACAAATTCTCTTCTAGTGGGAAAACCAAAAATCTTGATCCTTTCACGCTGACCTTAGCCAAATCTGCTCTGGTATCTGATCTCCAGTTGGCTGGCACCAGAGTAAAGGCTTTTACTCTTTGCACATGTAACAACTGTAAGTTGTTATGGGGGCTTTAAAAAAGGGATGAAAATGCCCTGTTTGGGATGTTATCACTGAACTTTGGAGCTTGTGCTTACAGCTCGTGCTGAAACTGGAAGTCAGCAAAGAGCTGCTCTGGAAACTGGTCCTCATTTCCCAGATGCCACATGCTGGCATATTGGCTAAACGGGGATTTAGTGGCTGCGTGGAGCTTGATAGCTCTGTAGGTCCCTGTGTCACCCCAGGGTGTTGCCAGCCCTGTGATGTCAGCACATGCCAACTAACAAGGGCTGCAGCAGCTGACAGTGGTGTTGGTTTGTGACAAAACGTTCTGGTTTGTTGGCCTTGTGCTTCAGTCTGGCAAACTTGGAGGAGTGGAGGAGTAAGAATTTGAGAGCACTTAAGCCATTGTGAAATGGAGAAATGGTGTCATCTCCGTGCCGATGGCTGGCAAAGCTGCAGGCAGAGCCTGGCTGGCTTCTGGAGAGGGGACTCCAGCTTTGGCTTTGGAAGGACCAGAAGGCACCTGCGGGCTGGGGATGGGCACGTGGGAGGACAACGTCAGGGCCTTGCTCCCCGAGAGCCGGCAGTGGCTGTGCCTGCGGCAGCAGGTCGGACCTAGCGCTGCGGGAAGGTGCACCAGGAGGGTGTGCAGGCTGTCGTGCTGGGCCGTCACGTCCGCTGGCCGCTTGTGCTTGGAGGCGTTTGCTTCTTGTGGTGAGGCTCTAGTCGGACCTTGTTTTTTCGAGTGCATGAGTGTGTCATCGGCTCCTGTGCCAGCTGCCTGAAGCTCTGATTAGCACCTGTTTGAGGCCTTTTACGTCTGTATCCCTGACTTGTGCTCTAACTCTGGCACCTAGTATTGGTGTCACAGTTTTTATCAGAGAAGAGAGCAACTCCTTTGTAGCCCTTGAGTTTGATAAAGCTCTTTACCTGGAGATTCTCAGAGAGGAGGGAGCAGAAGAGCAGGATGCTCTGCCTGGTGTTTCATATCTAACAGGCACAGACCTGCAGACTGCTTCTCTGGAGCTTGCATGCTGTGGTGGTGGTCACACAAGTGGGGGACTTGCTGCCTTCTTCCTCTTGTTAGCATTTCCCTGTGGTCATCTGGACTCAGGTTCATGTGCTAGGCTTGTCATGGGAAGTATCATTAATAAGGAGAGTGTGGAGGGACTTCTTCCACCCACATACAACCTCTGATGTCTGCCTGTGTTGCTGAGGGTTTGGGTGCAGGTGGATTTGGCTAGGACTGAGGGATTTGTGTGAAGCCTCAAAACTGTGGTCTCAGAAACTTGGAGATTTTGTTATCTCTGATACAGAAGCTCTCAGAGCACAGCTCTGAGCTCAGAATGGTCCACAACTCTTGAGCACGCCCAAAAGAGTAAATACTCAATAACCAGGATGTTGGACTGTGATTCGGCCTGGTTAAACTGCTGCTCCAGTTTGGAATTAAACAGATTTGTAAGCAATTAGGAATAGAACTGGTTTGGTTTTGGTTTTTTTTTTACCTAAGTCTGGAAGTCCAGACAGTGATAGAATTGTTCCAAGTGCCCTACAGCAGAAATAGAAAACAATTCTCCTGTTGGTGGATCTTAGAAAAGCTGTGTGGAAAAAAAATGACAATTAATGAACTCTTAAAACTATTGTTAATGTTGCTTGTGGCAGAGGGAGAGCTTTTGGGTCCCAGTGTTAGTGGTGACTGGAGGCTGGACTTAAGTGGTCTTGGGTGTGCTGTTGTCTCATGATGGGAAGTGTGAGGGGCAGGATTTAGTGCAAGTAGAATCTACGATGATGTTCTATAAGCCTTTAGCCGTGGCTTGTGGGTAAAGGAAACTGCATCAAGACTTTTCCAACCGGGCTTTTGGAGGAAGGGTTGAGTTGTGCAGCAGGTACGAGTCCAGCCTCCCTCTCAGCCCAGTACTGCTGCTACCATGCTCATGCTTGTTAGCAGTTGCTGAGTTCCTAACTAGTGATTTTAACTTTTATTTGCATGAAAACTCCTTGATCTATTTGTCTATCATACAGTGGAACTGACCCTTGCCCCTAGCAGAGGGTGCACAAGCAGGGAACGTCTCTGCTGCAACTGTACAAAGCCCATAAGGTATATTTCGGTGTTGAGGTTTGAAAGGGTTGTCTCTTACTACTAAATTAGCCTCTGCTGCATGCTTTTAGAAGACATGGGCTTGCAAGTTCAGGAGTCCTTTTCCTTTCCTTTTCTATTTCCCTTCTCTTTTCCTGTCTGGTGCCCTAATGCCTATAACCTGAAATGGAAGCAATACAGCTTTCAAAACTGCACCATCACTTATTTATTTGTATTTTATTTTATTGTTCATATAATTGTTTGGGCTCATGTTGTGTACTCTGCACAAAATACACTGATTGCCATACACAAGTCTTGCCTTACTTACTGCCACCATGGTGTTTCTTTAGCAGACACCCAATCTGATGGGATCTAAGGCTTACTCTTGCACTTCCCTGCCTGTATATTGGATGGGTTGAAGCCAACACAATAATACTATTAGCAGTTGATGGGGAGGTTAACAACAGTTAAGAGGTTACAACTAAGTGCAGATTTGGATGCTTTACCCTCTGCACAATGATGAAACCTGGCTGTCAGTCCCCAGCTGGACTAACAGCATAGAAGTTCAGGGTGTTCTGTTGTGAGTACTCAGCCTGCCATTCTCCTTTGGAAAATACTTCAGTCTGCTCCCCAAACTGGTGCAAAGAGGAGTTCCCCATGAGGGCTCTGGGGAGCCAGGCTCTTCTGTACAACATGCATCAGTCTGATGCAACAGCGTGGAGCACTGGAGTGCTTTTGGGCATGGCCAGCCCAACATCTTTGGCAAGGGCTCAGAAATAACTGCGGTGAAGTTTGTTTGTTACCTTCATTAAACAGTCTGGTATTCCAAGCCTCTCATCTCTATGGAAACCATAGGAATATGGTTTGCACTAGGAACCAAATAAAGGCACTTTGCTGTTGGAACCATAATTGATTTTAAATGGCTGATCACTGTGTCAGAATAACAACTGCTCCTTCACTTCACAGCAGATTAAAATAACTTCCTAGCCTGGGTAACAGCAGAGCTGTGATTTTGAGAGGTACCAATGGTCTGTGGAGCAGACTCTTCAGTATGAGAACAAGCAGCATGGGTTGTCCTTGAAATTGTGAATGTCTGTATGAAGTGACTTCATATGAATCATCAAGGGGGGCTTTCAGAACAGCAGTGTTACTTGTGTGGATCACTTGGCTTTTTTTACTGAGCAATAGATAATTTCCTGGTTTTGCCAAGCAAATTAAAACTTAGTCTATTGATTTAGAAGTCCCTGAGGTTTGTAACTCAACCTTAGTAGAATGAAGACCTCCCTAGGCAGGGAGGTAACAGGATTGCTGAGCTCTACCAGGCTCTGTGCTATTTACCTTCATGTTTCTCTACTCTGTATTTAAGGACTTTGCTCTTCTCTTTCCTCTTTAGTGAGCATTTTCAGAGTATCTGGCTGGGATGTGCTGTGCCTGTCACAGCTAAGGAGCTTAATGTCACTGGACTCATTCTGTAATGTTGTGGAAGACTCAGAAGAACAATGATCGCTGCAGAGGTATCTTGTTAATTGCTGTAGCTTATCTATATTTAGCTTTAAACCAGACCAGTTTTTGCATACTCTTAAGCCTCTGTGGCCACTGACATTTGAGTTTGCTGCTTTTTGTTAGGGTATATAATGAGACTGCCAGTGGAGCTGCAGAGGTTGTGGTTATGTCTGTAGGAAGTCTCATCACTCTGTTCTCTGGTGGCTGTCGAACATTTCTGCCTGCTCTGGCATCTTTGCAGGCTCAGAAGTCTCCCTTTGTGTGCCCTAGCATGTTTGTTAATTATCTGTACAGCTATGCATAGGCTTTTATAGAGACTGTTAAATCTGAGGCAGGTGCAAAGCAAGGCATGAGGAGAAACAAGTGGAGGCAGTGAAGGTGTGGAAGAGACAAGGTAACCATCAGGTATGAGCAGCTGAGTACACGGTGCTCACCATTTCTTGGAACCTGTGGTTTGTGTCTGGTTGCTTTGCAGAAGAGGGTGACTTGAAAGAGAGGCTTAAAGGTTGTAGAAATGCAAATTGTGTGGAGAGAGCACTTGTTTGTGAGGGGTGTCTGGACAGTGGCAATGAAGTTGTGTGAAGGACTCGTGGGCAAGGTTGGCTGCACAGAAGCAGTGAGGTGAGCTGGAGGAGATGTTGCAGCACTCACTGTTCTGAATGGAAAGTGGAGACTGGAAGGGCTACAAAAAGGGATGTGTCAGAGATTGGAGTTGTATTATTTTGGATGGCACAGCAATTTTTGCTACATCATCTCCAGATGAGATTGACTGATGAAAGCTGTAGACAAGTTTGTGCTGCAGGAAGATCCAGGTTTGTACCAGACTGTCAGGCCTGAGATTATGGCTCTTGGTTAGCCTTGCCTCACTTGCCAGAAGATTCTGCAGTGCAGGATGGACAAAATCTTAGAAACTTTATTGCAGAGGATTTTTTTTATTTTTTTTTTTTTTTTACTTCCTCCTCAGGCTGCCCTTCCTTCTCTGTTCTGCTATAGAAATGTGTGTTCTGCTGCTAGTTGGTTTTAGCTAGAATGAATTCTAGGTATATCTGAAAGACCAAACACTCAGAGGTATGAATGCTGTTGCAGGGTCCTGTGTTCTGGCTTCCAAGTGTGATGGGGGGAAAGGTATCAGGAGAAGGTATGAGGCTGCTGTCTTTCAGAAACACTATTTCTGTTAACCCTTATGACCAGAATATATTCTGTGTGATCCTGTTCTGTGCTGGGTATGGGTTTGCTGATAATAACCCTATCCTGATGTCCTCCTTGGCACTGTTTCATCCTTGGCTTAAAGCTCAGTTCAAGTTCCCTGGACTCATTTTTCAAGGTTCTCCATGCAATAGCTGAGGTTGGGTGGCTGGTGAGTTGGGATGGGGAATGCTCATCAAGGAGGGGAGGATTGTGACTGCAATGGACAGGAACAGAGCTGGTTGTCTGCAGCTTCCTGCAAGGGCATAAAACCACAGCATTTGTCTCTGTGCTGTCCTTAATGGGACATTTGTATTGAAAAACACTTAAGTAGGAGCTGAGTTTGGAACATTTGTGTTGTCAGCAGACACAGTTGGTATCTGGCCTCTGAGGTAGTTTTGGCCACGAGTGCAGGCCCTCAGAAGAAATGACTGAATGTCTTGCCCGTGGATTTCCTGACCCAAAAAGCCCAACAGCTGTAATGACAGGTCCATGCCATGATTTATTAAGCAATATGTTGGCTGTTAAAGAGCAGCAGCACTGTCTTAATGCTGTATCTCCAAATGCTGTTCTCCCTTGTGTGTCTGTGGGATTTGAAACAAGCAGGAAAGAAACTCATTTGCTTGTTCTGCATAATCCAGATCAGGATTGGTCATGCTGGCTGTGGAAACAGCATTCACAGGCCTTACCTAATTCTGCTGTTGAGGCAGCACAAGGCTTTTTTCTGCTCTGAACCCAAGTCCCCAGGGCAATGCCGCCGGTGTATGACGGCAGGCAGGGCTGTGCTGTCTGCCCTTTGCAGTCAGAGGATGGTCTAAGGCTCTTTTTTATTGGCGTAGCTGCATTCCTGCTGTAGCGGCAGCACAGCTATAGAGAGGGGAGAGTAAGTTTTCTGGCTGAAAGGGCTCTCACTTTAGAGTCGACCTGCCTGAGCAGCCATGCTGAGAAGGTTTAGTGGCACCCCAAATGTGGCAGGTGAATGTGGACATGTTCTAGCTCTGCTGGAGGACATGGAGGCATTAACCTCATGCAGATGGTAAAAATGAAGGTCAAAGAGGTGAAGTGGTCTCTGCAGTTCCACATTAATCTTTCCCGACCTGCTGGCTCGTGGTGTGTCTGGGGCATGTACTGAGAGTTTTTTGAGGAGAGGAAGAAAGTATCCTCATGGTGGTAGGAGAAACCCACTCCTGCTTGGCTGAAGGTATTCTGAGGTTTCCAGCCTCCCGTATCCTTACAGCATTTGCTAAAGAGCCTGGATGTTGGTAGCAGGGGTTGCAGAGCTGCTGGGAGCACAGAGACTCCTGCCCAGGAGCCCTCATAGGGGGCTGATGTGGCAGCCTGGGCCGCCTGGGCCAGGGCTCTGTTTGCCTCCCAGAGCTGTGCTGGCTTCAGGTGTTCTTCATTTAGGAAGTTTAATGGGATTTTTAGGCAGAACTTTTGGAAATAAAAACGGGCACTAGGGAATTAAAAATAAACCAGTAAAAAGCTCCCGGGGCTGCGGGTGGTGCTGGCAAAGTGAGACACGTTGTTTTGAGGGGAAGCCACTTAAACCGGTCACACTTTATATGCAGGTAATATGGAAAAAGCGTTGGGTTTTTCAAGGGGAAATGCTGCAAACAGTGACAGTTTCTGCAAGGAGCACTCCAGGCCTCCCCGCAGCCCTGCGCTGCTAGGCCGCGCCCGGGGCGGGACGGGAGAGGTGCCAGGACTACTCCTCCCGGCATGCCCCGCGCGGTCCTGCGGAATCCAACCCGGCAACGAGGCCGAGCGCACCTGCGCGCCTCGGAGCGGGCGCCCTCTGGCGGGCGGCGGTAGCAAAGTAGTCACCCGCTGCGGCGTGCGCGGCGGCCGGACAATAGGCGGCGGGTCCGCCCCGCCCCTGGCCTGCCTTCCTCCACGCCTCTTTTTTCCCCCATGCCGCTCCCCAATTCCCTCCTCCCCTCCTGGCCTCGGCCCCTCCCGCACTGCAGCTCCTCCGCGCGGCGGGCGCCCGGCGCTGCGGTGCGGCGGCGGCAGGAGCTCGGCGGGGCCCCCTGGCTGCGGGCGGGCAGAGGGCGCGGTGCGCGCAGCCGCCAGCGGGGGCGCTGCGGCATCCTTCCCCCCCCTCCTCCTCCTNACCCCGTCGCCTGTCGGCCCCAGCCCGGACTGCGCCCGCCGCTCTGCGCCCGCCGACGAAGACGGGCGAGCCCATCCCCCCTGCCGCCGGGGCGGGCCCGAGCGGGCGGGGGGGGGCGCCGAGGCTGCGGCCGGGGTTGGCGGCGTCCGCCCCGGTTGCGGCACCGCGGCTGCCCCTCGGCCGGGATTTGTTTGCAAACTGCGCCCATTTTGTGGGGGGCCGAGCCCGCCCGGACCGCGCTCGCCGCTCGTCACGTGGTAGGTGCCGTTCGCCCCGCTCCGCTCCGCGCCCGCCGCCCCGCGCCTCCTCCGCCGCCCCTTTGTTAGCGCCGCCGCGCCCCGCCGGGCCCCGCTGCGGGGCGGCCGCCGCCGCGCCCCAACTTCTCTACCCGGCGGGAGCCTGCTGCCTCGTCGTCGTGTGCCCCCCCCGCCTCTTCCCCTTTCTCTCCCTTCCCGGTGCTGGGGAAACTGCGGGGGTCGCGGCGGGGATACCGGGATCTTCTTCCTTCCCCTCCCCCCCCCCCCCTCCCCCCACCCCCTCCGCCGCCCCCGGTGCTGCGGCTCCCTCGGGCGGGGTGGGGGTGGGTATGGCGCCACTTTAAATTGGAATCCTCGGCCCGGCAGGACCCCGCCGCCCACCCGGGCGCGGCCGGGTCGGGGCCCCTCACGTGGCTGGCGGCCCGGCGGCGGCAGAGCCCGGCCCGGTTCTCCCCGGGGGAGGGAAAGGGACGGGGCGGCGATGGGGGTGGAGGGGCTGGAAATCACCATTCCCTAACCTGCAGGAGGGTGTGCGGGGGGGGAAGGGGGCACAGGCGAAGTTTTAAAAGTAAACAGAAAAAGAAATCCAGTTGCATAACCTCAGTCCTGCAAAGGGCGGGACGGGAGCAGCTCTGCTGGCCCCGAGTCCGCCGGGAAAAGAGGAAGGTAGCGGTCTCCGGTAATCCCGGTGGGCTCCCGGCGCTGTCACCGGTGCCTGCGGGCGGGAGCCGTGGATGTGTCACGGTGCTTTTGCTTTTCCTCTCCTCTCGGGTTGTATAATAGCGTTATTATTATTATTATTCTTTTCCTCCCAAGTTCTTTTTTATTGCTGAAGCATTTTCCTGTATTTTTTTTACTTCCCGGCTGCTTATTTTTTTCGAGCCGACCCAGGATTATTTTTCTTGCAGATAGGCTGGAAAAGTGCGGCTTCCTGGAACGCTTTCCTTGATCCCTACGTGTGTTTACTTCTTTCACGGGATTAGCATCTTCCAGTGCTTGATTAGAGCGAAATTTTCCTCCTTTTGGATTTAAATGGGGGGAAGAGAGGGGGATGGGGAGGTGGTCATGTAAAGAAGAAGGAGGGAAGCTGGGTTTGTTTTCTGCCCAGAGCCGAGCCGACTTCAGTCCTAGGAGTCACCTCTCTGCCCGCTAAATCTGGGTACAGGTGGATCAGGAAAAAAAAAGCAGGCACTATATAGATGCTGTTGCCTGTTATGTAAAATGGACTTGGATGGCAAACTGTAGTTTTCCATGGAGCCGGTCAGGATATGGGAGGAACTGCAGGGTTGGTTTTGTGCGGTGTTTTTTGTTTTTTGTGTTTGTTTTGACTGACCATTATATTTTAAACTGGTTCGGGCCGTGCCCGTGTGCACGGTTACATCATGTCATGTGTTGTGTACAGTGTGATTCGGCCCTCTAAAAATAAGGGGAGGTAAAAACCTGCCTTTTCTGGGATGGGAAAGTAGAAGAGTTACTTCAGCCGTGACATGGTCCCGCTGACGCCAGGGCTATAAAACGCTTTGGGGGGGCAGCTAAGGTGTTACGTGTCTGTGTTGTGTGTGACTAAATCTCCGCCGTAGTTAGGAGCCCAGGGAGCCGTTTTTGTGTGAGTGTTTTTAAAACCGTATTTGTCCTTTTTATAGCCTTTGTTTTAATGGAGGAGCCTCCGATGCACTTCCCCCCTCCGCCTTAGCGTAGTCCTCTCAGATTCTCTTGTTGGCACCGGGGGCCGGTGCGGGTAGCCGAGGCCGTTCGATCCGATGAGATGATTTCTTTTGAGAAGTCAGCAGCCTTTCAAATCTGCGAAGGAGAAGATGACGCAGACTCAAGCCAGAGGCTAGAAAGGCAAAGCTGGGGAACTCCCCACCCCAGCGACGGGACCGGGATCGTGGGGAGCTTGCTTGCTCCTCCCTCCGAGCTGTCTGCCGTCGACCGCCGCCGGAGCCGAGCTAAGGGCGGCCTGGTTTTTGGCGCGGGAGGGATGGGTTGTTGTTTTCTTCCTTTTTTTTTTTTCCTTTTTCCCTCTTGTAGCCACACTGCCAAGGTAGCACAGCTGTGGAGGGCTTAATGGATTGATACGCTGCAGGAGCAGTTAATTGTGGGACTTGGTTGCGTTACTGTTATAGCTGATTTGTAATGATTTAGCAATGAGGATGACTTGTGTTCCCTCTTCTGAGCTGATAAAGCAGCAGATGAGCGGGCAGATGTGGTTGGCTGCTTGTCTTAGGCTTTTTTTGGTTGTAGTTGTTGTTTTCCCCTCCCTCTTTTTCTTTTTTCAAGTGCTGTATTTGAGTCTCATTTGCTCTGGGTGATCATCTGGTAACTGGAGAACTGGTGAAATTCTGACATCACGCAAGTCAGGGGTGAAAACCGAGCAGTTGTCTGACCAAAGTCACTTCCTTTTGCCCTGTTTATAACTGTTTTTGTCAACCCCACTGCATTATCTAATGAACCGTCTGAACAAAGACTCTGGAGTTTCTGTACCCCACCCTTTTTCTGCTCAGGCCGTGAGTGGTGCCTGTTCTTAGGAACCTGGAAAGACTTTTCCAGGGAGGATAAGACTTAATGTGTAGCGCAGCAAAGATAAGGCCTGAGGACTGTTTAGGCCCTACCAAGGCAGGGAAAAGATGCAGCTTGGGAAGGCAGGGAGATATGCAAGGGGCTCATATTTTGATTTCTGAGCTAGCCCCCTGCTCTTCCTTCTGTATAATTTGCCTTTTCTGAAAAACCAGATTTTCCTGCAACTAATTTTTGAGGAGGTCAGTGCAGATCTCTTGCTCAGCAATGTCTCCGTTCATTTTGCATATTTTTGTGTGATTTTTTTTGTTTGTTTTAAACTGAACTATCTGGTAGGTGGGGAAATTTCTAGCTAAATGGGAATTTAATTCAGGTGAAGCCTCTCAGGTGGATTCCCACACGGACCGGCGCCACTAATAAGTAAGTTCTGCGGGTATGCCTCCCTCCAGAGTGCTTACGGCTGGTTAGCAGGAGGCTCTCGGCAGCGGGGCAGGCAGCAGCAGGTGATCCGAGTAGCAGGGTTTCCGTTGCTGCATTTTATAAATGCCGTGGCCCTGCTCCTAACTTCTAGGAATACAATGTCCATCTGGAACGAGCAGCAGCAAAGCCTTCAGCCTGCTGCTGCCTTTGCGAATCCTTCCTTGGGAAGAAGGGCTGTTTAGCTGCGTCCTCAGGGGTGCAATTTTTTCTGTACCAAACCGTTTAAATTAGAAGTAAAAGGCTTTCTGTTTTTTTCTCAGCTGGGCAAGGAGTTGTCATACTCCAGTCAGCAAGAGTCCTGGTGCTGCAGGCCTTGAGTAAACATAATTCCATTAAACCCTGCTTGTGGCCTGAGTTCGGAGCTGTGTTTTTGGAAGGGAATAGTTTGGATAAGGTCTTGTTGGGGTTTCAGAGAAAGTTAGAGAATTAGGATGTATCTCCCCTTTCCTTGAGCCTCTGTCAGGAGATGATTGCCAGAGTAGAGCTCGGCTTTGAGCAGGAGACAAACCACAAAATGGGATATGCTAATAGCTGGGAAGGCTTAATTCTGGAGGACAGAGTTTTGACAGTGCAGTATCTGAATGTAGTGATGATACCATGCTGTTTATCTAATAAAATGAGAAGAAAAGGATAACAAAATTGCATCTGAAGAGAGGAAATGGGAGTAGCTGTCAGCCTGAACAGGCTGCACAGTCATCGGTCCTTAGTTAATCTCTTGCTGCAAAATTGTTTGGGTGTTTTTTTGCAGATTAGATGTTTTAAGTTTGCAGACAAATGTTCCTTAAAAAAATTGTATTTTAAATTGAGTTTTAATTGAATACATCCATCTGTACTGGGAGCTGCTTTGTGCCTCAGAGGCACTAGTAGAAGATGGACATTAAAGGTTGCTCGTTTTCAGCTCTAACACGAGGTCTCCTCTGCAGTCTTTATAACTTCCTGTCGAGGTCTGCAGAGGCAGAGGATGGGAAAGGAAAGGCGGAATTACCTTACACTAAAAGAGAAACAACAAACCGAGTTCAGGCTGTAATTATGGTCCATAAAAAGCAGCCTGTGATGTGTATGATTGAACATTGCCTTCAATTAAATTAGTATCTCTGTCCTACAGTTCATGTCACCTTATTTTGAGTTGCTGCCATGGCAGTCTTTGTGAGTTGTTCATTCTCCTCTCAGATCTGAGGAGCAGTAAAAGCTTAGATCTGCAGTGAGCTGAGCAGAACTGTCCTGGGCTCATTCAGAATTAAGACATTTAAACTCGGGGGTGAGGTGAGCAGGTTGGGCACAGATCGAGCGATGGGGGACATTATCACAGTATCACCAAGGTTGGAAGAGACCTCACAGATCATCAAGTCCAACCCTTTACCACAGAGCTCAAGGCTAGACCATGGCACCAAGTGCCACGTCCAGCCTTGCCTTGGGTTACTTTCTCTTGAGGACTAGGCCATTAAATACAAGGCACTCTGAAAGACTTTTTGCAGTGACAGTCTCTGCTGGGGTTTAAAATCTGAAGTACCGAGGTGGTGCCATTTCCAGGGTGGGAGTGGGTTAAAAGTTTTGGTAACAATTCTGTGCTTTTGCACAAAGGTTGTTGTGGCTGCACCTAGTGAATGAAAATGTGCCTTTTAATTTTAAAGGCAGTCCTGTTTTTTTGTTGGACTTGCTCCCTGAGTCCTGGCTTCAGGTTTTCGTATTTCCTGGGCAGCTTGCCTAGATTATGTGAAAGAAAAACAAAATCTCTGCGATATTGGATGGGGGAGACATGGATTTCACAATTAAAGCTTTTCACTTTATTTTAAACTTCTGTGCCTGTCAGACTGCTGCTTTGTGCAACTGACCCATGAGTCTCTTTTAACTAGCATTTCTTTCTATTTGACTGTAAGCAGCAACTTTTCTTCTTCCTGAAGAGTGACTTGAGCAGCAGTGTGTATTGTTTTTTATCACCAGTCACTTCATTTTCCATGTGAAGGCATTTGTGATCGTTCACATTTCCCAGCTCTTGCTTAGGGAAATGACAGTTAATCTTCCTTTGTGGCTTTTGTTTTTCTTTCTGACACCATATTGATAAACCCTTCTCTACCTCAGATTATGTAATTGATATATTTTATGTCCAGAGAGAATTAACAAGCACAAGAGAAATTTGTTGTTGAAGAAGGTGGCTTCATGTTGCTGTTGAGAATTGACCAAAAGTCAATTCATAGGATGAGGAATGAATTGAAGCTTGAGAAGGGTGGATTGAGACTGGAGATTGGGAAGAAATTCTTTTTAGTGAAGGTGGGAATATGCTGGAGCGAGTTGTCCAGAGGAATTGTGGATGCCTCCTCCCTGGAGGTGTTCAAGGCCAGGATGGATGAAGCCTTGAGCAGCTTGGTCTAGTGGAAGGTGTCCCTGCCCATGGCAGTGGGATTGGAACTGGATGATTTTCAAGGTCCCTTCTAACCCAAACCATTCTGTGAGTCTATGTGTACCAGCAAGTGGAAGCAGCAGCTTTTATTTTACTTTTGAGGGCTTCTGATGAGAAGCAAATGCTGTAAAAGCAGAGCTCATCAATTTCTTTATTGGTTCCAGCAGATACAAACCATTCCCTGGCATGTTCTTTATATTAAACTCCTTATTTTTTCCCAACCAGATTAGATGTGAGTCTAGAGTGTTAATGTATGCACAAGGTATTTGTGTATATATTGTAAGAATCTGTGAGGTTTGTTTATAGACTTTTTTCTTAATACTAATGAAAAAAAAAAAAATATTTCCCAAATGTAGGTCATCAGAAGTGCTCAGTCTGCCAAGCTGCATGTGATAAGTGGCTTATCAATAAATTTATCATCCTGTACTTGCCTGTTAACGTTGCCTTAATTGAAGTTGGGAGAGTTACTTCTGTAATTTCTAAATTGGTAAACAGCTGTCTCCCAACTATTAAAATATTAAAAAGAGGCTAACAAAAGGCATGGAGAGGATCTGTTATGTGTAATAGGTGGAACTTTTGGCAGCTGTACATTTTTGTTGTGGAAAGTACTTGTAGGGCTGAGGATGTAAGCTTGTGTGTTAGAGTTACCTGTGTTTTAAGTTGCTCATCTGAGGTTGAAAGTGTAGGTGATGTATTGCAGTTGCAAAGGGGAGTGTAGCGGGATTTTATTCTAGCGAGTTTAGGATTCTTTTTTTTTTTTTGTCGTTGGCTTGTTTGGTTGTTTTATTGTGTGTTTTGTGCTTTTTTTTTCCTTTAAAAGATACTTTTAACCACACAAATTCAAGACTGTTGGCTGCACTATGAATTTATAGTGGGGGAGGAGAGGGGAAGTGGTGGGAATTGGTACAGTGTTCACTTTCATCTCAGTAGCTTTTGCTTGTAAGGTTTCCAATGCAAGAGCACCTTCACGTACCTTGTCCACTGCAAAACATGTGTGATGGCTAGGGCAGAGCTCTGGAGGCGAAGGGGCTTGCGGGTGTTCGCATCATCAGTTGGAGGGAGGCTTGCATCTAACGCAGGTTGTTTGTCCTTCATATGTGAACTGAAGTCTCTGTGTGACCACCCATAGCCTCCTCTGTCTTAATCTCTTGTGCAGGGGGAATGCACCCAGGTGGGTTTGGGCAGGTGCCTCAGAGGAAGAGAGCTGCGGGGAGGAGTAAGGAAACCTCACAGCAACTACGAAGAGCAGTCCTGGCATGATTTGGCATGCGATGAAACTAGACTGTGTGCAGGAATTTGGGATGTAAGGGCAAGGGTTTAAACTGTAATTGAGAGAATAGAAATGTGCAGGGTAGATGTGTGTCACTGAGTGCTGCTGGGAGGCATCAAAAGTGGAAGCAGTTGAAGGCTTTGTGGCCTGAGAAGGGTGATTGTGGCTGGGACTCTTGTCTGTGAGGAGACCTACTGGTGGGAAGGCATAGAGAGGCCTTGATGAGACTGGAACACGTGTTCAGATCATAGAATTATAGAGTTGTTTGGGTTGGAAAAGACTTTGAAGATCAACAAGTCCAACCATTCTCTAACTCTACCAAGTCTTGTGCTAAAACATGTCCCTCAGCACTGCATCTCAGCCTTTTCAATGCCCTCAGGAATGGGGATTCAACCACGTCCCTGGGCAGCCTGTTCCGGTGGTTGAGAACCTTCTCAGTGAAGACATTTCTTCTAATGTCCAACCAAAACCTCTCCTGGATGGATGGGAAAAGGAGAAACTATTGATACCTCCTGTGTCTAGGACTCAGAGCTCCCCTGATGTAATCTTGAACCTGACTGGAAGCACAGAAGCCTGTTTTCACCCCCTCAAACATTTGCCACGAAGATTTCAGAGAGCAAAAAGTTTCCTTGTTCATTTTGTGCTGCCTTTTTGTTTTTTCCTGAGGTGTTGCACAAAGTCATGTGCTTGGAAACCCGGTTCTGCTTTCAAGGTCTGGTTCTAAAATTGGGCTTTAAAAGCAGACAGTCTTGAATAAGTCAACATGCTGAAGGATTGTTTTCAGGGGTGCTGTGACCCGATAGCTGCTCTTGGGTGTACTGTAACTGGGCCTGCTCTTCCTGCCTCTTCTAACAGCCCATCCTTGCTTTAGCCTTGTTCTCACTCCTCTCTGCTCTCAGTTTAAAAGGCAGTAAGCGTTTGCACGTTGGTGCAGTTGAAGTGGAATTGTGGGTGAAGCTACCTGGGTAGTCCTGGTGCCTTTCCTCCCTCGCTGGCCTCGCATGCGCTCCACAGGAGGCCAGGGAAGATGGGCGAGTTACAGTTACCTTGTCTTTACCTGCTTGCTGCAGCCTTTCATCTTCCCTCTGTTAATTAATGCTAACTGCTCTGGCAGTGCTCTAGTTTTAAAGTGAAAATCAAGAATGTGCTTGTGGATTTGGAGTGTTGCCTTCAGAGATGTTGTAAACGCCGTATTGGCCTTCCGCAGCAGCTCCTTTTGGATCTTCTCAAGTGAAGTCCTGAACGAGGTCCTGTGCTGTGGCTGCTGAAGGCAGGCCTGGACCTCCTACTGCAGCAAACACTGGAATGGTAATCCAGTTACACTGGTAGTTGTCTACTAGCAGGACTTCTGCAGCAGGAGAAGCCTTTTGAAGTCAACTGTTAGGAGTTGTGCTGAGAAATGGGACCCATGGCTGTTCACATCAGCCTGCTGGTGTTGAGTGGTAGCAGTTTGTGTGGAACTTCTCAGTGTGGTTTGATTCCCAGAGGCAGACAAAAGGTTTATTCAGGATTATTCTTGGAATTACTCCTAGAGCATTTTGAGAACTCTGGAAGTTCCTCAGACTGTGTCCCATGTGAGTGACCTTTCCATTTCATTATTCCTCCTTCTGCTGCTCACCTCAGATATGCTTTGCCTCTCTCCTCAAATTCCCTGCTAGGAAGAATTTACTAGGAAGTGTAATATGGCTTCATTAATAACTAATGCTTAAAACAGGTGGGGGGAACATGCTTACAAATGTTCTTTCATGGTGAGAGCAGAGGTGATTCCAGTGGTAGAAAAAAGCACTGCTGTGTAGCATGCAGAGACTTTATAAGGACCTAAAATAACAAAATACACCCAGTAACTTTTGGAGGTCATCTTTAAGCCACTAGAACAAAGCTTTGCTCTTAAGGGAGGCTTTCCAGGCTTCCCGAGTATTTGAAATGCTGTCCACTCAACTAAAAGTGAAGCCAAGGAGAGCTGCTGCAGCTCAGGAGGAAGATTTTGTTTTAAAGTGACTTTGCTAAGCTGGAGGAAAAGGCAGCATGAAAGTTTTGCTTCCGTTTTCTACTTCTGTTAATTTAACTGCAGCCGATGACCTACAAATTTGCTCTGAAGCACTCCAGCCTAGGTAAACTCCAAAATGGCTGTAGCCTGGTGCAGATGTGTTCATAAAGAACAGTTGCATTCAGCACCAAGTGCAGGGAGTTGACTTTTTTTTTTTTTTTTTGCAGGCTGGGTATTTCCTAAGCAGTTGGTGATGCCATGCAGTGCTGTGGTGAGGAGCACTGATCCAGTCTTCCTCTGGACCGCAGAGCAGCTTGCAGAACTGAGAGCACACCTTAGGAGCATTCCAAGTGTCCCTACAGTGAAGGCCTTGGTGGGAGGCTGGAGTGGAGGAAGTCCTTTATTCTGGCCATGTTCCTCCCTCCTCTCCCAAGGGTGTTTTAGCTGCAAGTGGAAAGTTTCCTGCAAGTTCCTCTTTTTTTCCCTCCCTGAGCAGTTATGTTGAGTCTTTATTTATGCACTCAGATGATGACTAAAATCCCTTCTCAGTGAGTGTGCAGCAAACTTTTAGGTACACAGTACCCTTTTTTCAGTGAGGACAAGGTAAATGTGGTTACAAACTATGCAAAGTTCTGTCAACAGGGGACATCAGAAGTCTGGACTCGACTCTACCTCCTCTCTACTTTTGTACTTTTTTAATCAATTCCCCTGTGAGTGTGTCCTTTATTCCCTGTCTTGTTTTTTTTCAGTGTTTGGAATTTTTTAAGCCAGGCTGGATGGGATTCTGGGCAACCTGATCTAGTGGAAAGTGTCCCTGCCTGTGGCAGAGGGGTTGGAGCTGGATGATTTTTGAGATCCCTTCCAACCCTGACAGTTTTATAATTCTAACTGAGTTTGGTGAGAGCTAGTTAGCAAGACCATGGCTCCACTGGATTGTAGACCCAGTGAGAGGCCTGCCAGTTGGCCAAGGTACATGTTCATTGGGAGCCAGAGCAAATAACTCTGAGCTCTTCCAGTGGGCCTTCCCTCCATGGGTTTGTTTACGGAATCACAGCATTGTTTCAGTTGGAAAAGACCTTCAGGAGCATCGAGTCCAGCCATTCTCTAACTCTGCCAAAGCTGGTGCTAAGCCACGTCCCTCAGCATCACAACTCTGGCTTTTAAATACCTCCAGGCATGGGGATTCAGCCACCTCCCTGGGGAGCCTCTTCAGTGTTTGAGAACCTTTTCGGTGAAGAATTTTCTTCTAATGTCTAACCTAAACCTCCTCTGGTGCAACTTGAGGCTATTTTCTGTCCTTCAGTCACTTGTTACTGAGGAGAAGAGACCAACCCCCACCTTGATCCAACCACCTCTCAGATAGTGAGTTCTCCCTTCAGCCTCCATTTCTCTTGACCAAACCAACCCCAGGTCCCTCAGCTGTTCCTCACCAGCGCTGTTCTCCAGCCCTTTCACCAGTTTCATTGCCCTTCTCGGACCTTCTCCAGCTCCTCATTTCTGACTTTTCACCAAAATTCATTTTTTTCTGCACGGTGGTTTTCCATTCTTAATGGCTGTGATCCCTGGTAGAGGAAAGCACCTGGTGTGTCACTGGGGAGTAACTGTGGTGCAGCTGAAGGAGGCTAGAAACAAAACTGGCTATTCAGTTTTACTCATTCAACATATTCAAAGTTCAGATAGTCCTCACTTTTCCTGTCAAGTGGTGTATTAATTTGGTCATTGGGGTGTGTTAATGAACAGCTACAACAAGCTTATGCAAATAAATGTGAAATTAGAGGGTTGGCATATCAGGCAAAGAGATCAGGGCAACTTCTTATTAAATTTACATTGAAATAGCTTCTGAAGGTGCTAAGATAAATTTTGCAGCAAAAGGAAACGAAAGGAACTGTTGCACTTTGAGCCCAACCTGTACTGGGGATTATGTGGATGCAGGTTAAAAAAAAAGGCATTAAAAAAACAGTGACTCTTAGTGGTAAAGAAGGTAGGGAAGGGAAGAGAAAGTTGAAGAGAGGTGGGTGGGGGAATGGTTGCAGTGTACATGAATGAAAGGTCTTTGGTTATTTCTCTTCCCTTGTTTGATCTGGTTGAGTTACACGGTGGCTTGCTGTCACAGTCAGGGTGTGGAAGTGCTCTGTTGTGGTGTGTGGGTTAATCTTTATCCTATGTTTTTGAAAGAGAAATGGGGAGCAGCTAACACTGGGAATCACCTGGCTTATTCAGAACTGTACTTCTGGGAAAGGAGGTTTCATATACACTAGGGAAAGGACTTCCTTCAACTCCAAGGCTTTCAGGAAAGCAGTGGCGTTGCTTCAGCCACTGTGAGTTGAAGCATATGGAGATTTGTTCCCCTTGAGCCCTGCCTCTGTTCCATATTACAGTCCTGATTTGTTATTTTAAATGCACCTGAGCTGGCAGTAGAAGCAGAGCAAACTGTTTTGTAGGCATAGCTCAAGGATTTTAAAGATGAAATTGGTGAGCTGCTGGCTTTGAGGAGTTGCTATAACTAGGGCCAGACATTTTGTGGAGGCCTGGAAGGATGCTGGTGTGCTGGGTGCATGGTCTGGGTGGTAGTAGTGGTTACAGGCAGGCACTAGCTGTGGGAACGCTGAGGACCAGCTCATGTGTTGCTACTTCTGTTAGCTGCCTGGTGCCTGGACGGGCCCAGAGCTGATGGTCACAGAGGGGAGAAGCTGTGTGGGACGCGAAGCCTGCCTGGCTTTACCAAGAGTGTCGAATCACCAAGCTTGTTGTGTTGGCTTCATTTTCTGGAAGTTCAAGGCCTAACTTTGTCTTTTCTTTTTTGCTTCTGCAGGCTGCCCTCGGGAGAGGCAGTGGGAGGCAGTGGAGCTGGCCTCGGCAGCGGGAGAGGCTGGACTTCCCGTCTCTCTGTGCTGAATGGCTGCGATGGCGCCCGCTCTCACTGACGCAGCAGCCGAAGCTCACCACATCCGATTCAAGCTGGCTCCCCCGTCCTCCACCTTGTCACCTGGCAGTGTCGAGAGCAACGGCAACGCCAACAACATCCTCCTGGCTGCCAACGGCACCAAAAGGAAAGCCCTTGCTCCGGAGGATCCCACTCTAGATTTCCGAAACAACCCCACGAAGGAAGAGCTGGGCAAGCTGCAGCCACTAGTGGCCTCTTATCTCTGCTCGGATGTAACATCTGTTCCTTCAAAAGAGCCTCTGAAGCTGCAAGGAGTCTTCAACAAGCAGACAGTCCTTAAATCTCACTCTCTCTTATCTCAGTCCTTCTTGAAAACAAGTGATCTGTTGGGGAGGCAACCTGTGTTGGAATTGACTTTGGAGAACCTCAAAACAATGAGTGCTAATAGCCAGCCACCTCTCCCGCAAGCGCCTGTGAATGGCTTGGCCAAGAAATTGGCCAAAAGTACCAATTCAGACCATGAAAACTCTAGTTCTCTGAATGGTGGGAAGTGTGCTCCTCCTCCTGCTGCCCTCCAGGGTGTTGACTATAACACAGGAGGTTCTGAACTGGGGGACTTGAAAACCGGCTTGACCAATTGCACTCTTCCACATAGAAGCCTTGATGCAGAGCACACAGCTCCCTTTAGCAATAATAGCACTGCAAACAAATCTTCCCTTAATTGCACGGAGCAGCAGCGGGTGCTCGAGGGGGGCAGCGGGGAGAATAGGCTGCCTGGTGTCGCTGGTCACTCTGACTTTGGGAGCAGTAAGTTGGAGGAGCAGAAGCCACCTCTGCTGGCTGGTCACCACAGTGCTCTCGACTCGGAGATGAGGACGAGGGCACTGCTGCGACGCCAGGCGGACATTGAGAGCCGTGCCCGCAGGCTGCAGAAACGCTTGCAGGTGGTGCAGGCAAAGCAGGTGGAGAGACACATCCAGCAGCAGTTGGGGGGCTTCTTGGAGAAAACTCTAAGCAAGCTTCCAACTTTGGACCCCGTCAGGCATCGGAGCCAGCTGATGTTGACCAGAAAAGCAGAAGCAGCCTTGAGGAAAGCTGCAAGCGAGACAGTTACTTCAGAAGGCCTAAACAACTTCTTGAAGAGCGATTCCATATCGGAAGAGCTGGAGAAATTCGCGGCCAGTGGTGTGGCCAACTTGAGATCCAGCGAGCAAGCCTTCGACTCAGATGTCACTGACAGCAGTTCAGGAGGCGAGTCTGACGTTGAGGAAGAGGAACTGACCAAAGCAGACCCAGAGCAACCCCATGTACCACTGTGAGTAGCTGTCGTGCTTGGATTACCTCTGTTGGGGGGGACCAAAGTGACAGGTGGAAAATCTGTTTTACTTGTAGGAATGCTTCTTTTTTTATTCTCTCACGCTAACATCAAAGGTTGTTAAAACTAGCATGCTGTTCTGCAGCACACTTCCTAGTTCAGACATCACATGCAAGACTGAAGATAAAATTCTTCATGCATACAGTAGTTGTTGCTATTCTTGTGGAGCAGCAAGTCCTGGGAATACTATTTGGCTGGTGTGGTGGAAGTATGCTGCAGATAAACCCCAAATACCAGTAGTAGTTCTCTCCGTGATAGGTAGGTTGGACCTACCCTGTGAATGGAGATGTTTTCTTTTTACAATGACAATCTCTGTCTTAAGGCAGCTATGCAAAGTAAGACCAGTTCTGAGTCTTTGTAGCTGACGCCGTACTTGTAACTGGGGTATTAAGGGTTAACTACCTGGAAGGGGAAAAGCCTCTGTAAAGATTTGGTCCAAGTGCCAGTGGAGATGCGAAGTGAGTGTGTCCTCTTGAATGTGGGAAACTTGTTGTTGGGAATTTTCTTCTTGTCTGTGAGTTGCACTAAGTGATGACAACAGCCTCATAATTATGTTGTTAATTGGATGCATTTTGCATAAGTATTAGGTGTCAGGTTGTGTGTGGAGGAGGAAGATCCTTGTCAAGGAAAAAGGTCTTGAGACAGGTCAAGGAAGAAGGGAAATTATTCTTCCAAAACCAAAACAGTTCCCTAGTTATGCACATCACAGTGTTTTGGAGACCTCTCTTAAAAGGTCGTGTTCTGTGTCTTGTCTGTGTGGACTCTTGCTTGCATCAGTAGATGAGCTCTTTCACCTTCATGGACCTGTTCAACTTAAACCTCAGTCTGAAGCTGCTGTGTTCAACAGAAAGCTTCCTGCAGTGCTCACAGGGATCCTGTGTTCAGTGCCAGGAGCTTTCTGATCAAGGCTGGAAGTAGCCAACAGGAGTTATGCATCCCTGTGCTGTGCTAGGTTTGTTCAAATCTCTTTGGAGAAATAACTGAGCACATTTTGATACCTTTTGTCCAGAGTGATGTGAATGGCTGATCAGGTACTGCCTGACAAGTTTTACCAAACTAGGTAGGTGGATGTGAACAATTTGCATGCTTGGTAACTTCAGCATTATCCAGAAACACCCCCATATGGATGGGTGCTGGTAAACAGCTCTTGGATATTAAATCCCAGCTAAATGTCACATCATGGTTCGGGGTGTTAGCGTAGGGGGAAATATGGTACGTGAAGTTTGAAATGTGCATGACTTTGGTTTTCTCCCACTGCAGAGCTAGTAGCAAGTGATCCTGCTGGCTGGACATCAGGGTGTTCTTGTGTCAGTAGAGAAGAGAGTTTTAATAACTTCATTCTTAGTTTGGAATATTCACAAACTTCCTGGTGGAATTAGTAAGAAAATTGTGTTTTATAGGTGTTGTCTCTTCTAACTGTTACATTTGACTAAAATCCTGTCTTAAGTAGTAGGAGATTTCCCGTGTTGTGGGTTTCGTTGATTCCTGTATTGTCTAGCAAAGTGAAATTTCTTTGCCACTCATCCTAATCCCAAGAGGAAGTGGGGTATTGAGAGATGTGATGCGTGAAATCCTTTGCTGCCTTTCCTGCCCTTTGTGTTAGTCATGCCTTTACGTTTCCCAGCCTCCCAAGCCCTCCTAAAAAGCCAAAGATTTTTAAAGCTAATAAAAAAGAATGATCCGTCTGTTGTTTGTAGGTTCTGGAGCTGGTGTGCACTCATACTGGCATCTAGGCCAGGCCCACTAAACCTTGTTTAAAGTCGATGCCTGTGGGTGTTTAGTAATTAGTCTTCCCGGCATTGACTGTCCTGTTGGCATGAGTGCTTTGACATTGGGTCTCATGAGCTTTGGCATTACTGAATGCATGTTTGTGCTTGTTAGTGAAGCTCCTGAAGTCAGCCTTCAGAGCTGGTACAAG
This sequence comes from Tricholaema leucomelas, assembly GCA_013400475.1. NCBI lineage: Eukaryota > Metazoa > Chordata > Aves > Piciformes > Lybiidae > Tricholaema lacrymosa > Tricholaema leucomelas. Next base: position 333,306 of record WAAF01001079.1, read on the forward strand.
CATCTGAGCCCATCTAAATCCCATTCTTTTCAAAGCAGGGCTAGGAGGCAGGAAGGGGCAGAGCTGACTTTTCCACTGGGAAGTTGCCTTGGGCCAGCTGCTTGTGCAGAGCCATTGTTTTTGTGTCTGTGTGAGCACAGAATGGCAAAGACTTTCTGCAGGCTTGCTCAAGTATGGCTGGATTTTGTAGCTTGCTGAATTGACTGATTAGAGGGAAGGTTTTTACCCTGATTATTTTAATTTTGGAAGTGAGATGGAATATCTTAATGAATGCAAAAACTTCTGTCTTGGCCCTCAGTCATCATCCCTTGGCTGTGTGTTGCTCCTGGATGTCCCTACCTTCCCACAGGAAACTCTTTGCTTGCTTCTAGATCTTTAGTGAGAGTTATCCTGCAAACACTGTGTCTTGTAGCTTGCTTGCAGTGAGTGGTCATGTCACTGCTTCTGAGAATCAAGCAGAAGCATGCAAAAGAAACAAAGAGGTGTTTACATCATGCTTAGATAAGAGTTGACCTTTGAGTTTTTCTGGCGTGGTGGCATTCCAGAACCAGTATCTGGTCAAGGACAGACTTCGAAGCATTTGTGCTGCTCTGGCCTGCCTGATCTTGGCTGTAGAGCAGCATCTCCCTGAGGAATTGCATTGGGGATCTTGCAGAACTTGGTAGATCCTTTTAAAGCACTTACAGACCTGCTGCCTGGGAAGGTGCCGTCATTCAGGTGCATAAGCAGGCTGTCCTGTAATGCATAACAAAGCAGGGAGGGATTCGTTACACCTCTTGGGAAGCCCTGCCAGCTATGGGCTTGGTTTAACAAGGTGCTCTTGGTTCTCAGGCACCCGATGGGGAAAGCAAGCGCATACAGACGGGCTTGGCTCATGATGCATTCCTAGGTTTATGTGGGTCCAGGACCACCACGCTGTCTTTTGCTTGCTCTCAGATCTTATTACACAGTTCTTCCCAGCTGTGATTTTAGGTGTTGCTTCCCAAGTGTGTGGTGGCAGAATTAGGATGAAGAGAAGCTTTGCCCCAGCTTGGTGGTGAGAAAGGCAGGTTGGAGCCTCCCATGTGGAGACTCATACCCAACTTCTTTGACTGGGTGTGACCATAGGCAGCAGCTGTCTGCAACTGTGAAACCTGTGCTGCTTTGAAAGGGCCCAAATGCTGCTGTCAGCATGGTAGGATCAGGAACTGCTGTTTGTGAAAGTTTGCTTTGAGCAGGGCATGCATATTCCTCCCAGAGCTGGAAGGCTACTGGCTTGGCTCTGGCTTTTGTGGCCCAGTGATGGTTTAGCCAAGTAATCAAGTCCTGGTGTTTTGGTGGCCCTGCACTACCGTGTGTAACTAGGAAATACTTCTCTTGGCTTGTTGCTGTTCTCAGGCTGGTTGGTTTCTTTGGTTGTCTTGCATTTCACTGTAGGCTATATCAGTCAGAATTTGTGAGTTATTTCTGGCTGATTAGTTTACCAATGTTAAGCACAGCATAGTCTTTAGCTGGTCAGTGGCACAGGATTTAGTCTGTGCAGTCCCCAATTTCAGTCGCTGCACCATGGAAAAAGATTTCGGATAAGGCGGCGAAAACAAATAGTGGATTGGAACTTACCGTCTAGGTCAGGTCTCTTATCTGGAAAGTCACTGTTTTGGTGGTAGTTACAGCAAGCTGTTGAGAGCAAATTGAATTTCCTGGTGACTGATTTGTAAGAGAGTCAGGCAGTACCTACAGTGCGTGTGGCTGTGGTTGTTCCAGTGCCTGTGGTGAGGTAAACTTCAGTTATCCCCACTTACTGGTGGGAAATTGCTGGACTTGGAGCAGCAATGACAATTTCTCACCAAGTGCTGTTGTCAGCAGTAATTTCAGTGTCCTCAGTTGGAGAGGAATGTGTGTGGCACTCACATCATACAAGCACAGAATTGTTTTGGTTGGAAAAGACCCCCCAAGCTCATGGAATCCAGCTGTTGACATAACAGCACCATGGCTGCTAAATGCAACATACGCAGGTTTCCTGAGCACCTCCAGGAACAGTGACTCTGTCACCTCACTGGTCAACCTGTTCCAGTGCCTGACCACTCTTGCAGTAAAGGAATTGTTCCTAAGATCCAACCTGAACCTTCTGTGGCAACAATCAGTGATTGTTCAAGGACTAGTTGCATTTGCTACATCGGTTGACTGAGAGTTAGGATTTGGAAATCCTGAGTTCTGTCTTTGGTTGTATTTTACAAGGGAGAGCACAGTAAGGAAGTTTCTATCTCAAGGCTGTGAAAGCATTTCTCAAATCTGACTCCATGGAGCTGTAATTGAGGTGGGAAGCCCCACACTGTGAGGGTTAAGGATACTTTTCACACTGTTCACAGACATGTTTCACGGTTTGCGTTGGGTTGGAAGGGACCCTCAAAGGTCATCTTATCCAACCCTCCTGCAGTCAGCAGGGACACCTTCACCTCGATCAGGCTGCCCAGGCCTGCATCAAGTCTGAGCTCATATGTCTCCAGGGACAGGGCTTCAAACACATTCCTGGGCAACCTGTTCAAGTATTTCACCACTCTCATGGTGCAGAACGTCCTCCTGATGTCCAGCCTAAATCTCCCCTGCTCCAGTATCAAACCATTCACCTTATCCTGTCACTGTAAGCCCTTCCAAACAGTCCCTTCCCAGCCTTCCTGTAGGTCCTTTTCAGGTACTGAAATGCTCCTCTAAGGTCTCCATAAAGCCTTCTCCTCTTTCACTATTTGATTTATGGAAAGCAATGTTAAAGGTTGGTCCCTCTTGTTCATAACTTCTAGCTGTGTTTGTATGGATGACAGCACAGTGCTTAACCTTTGATTTTCAACTACTTCAGAAAACTTATATCTGTCCTGCCTGAATTGCCTGGAATCCACGTGCTGCTCAGCAGCAAGATGCTGGTCAGGAGAGTTCTCCTCAAGCATCTTTCAGTTGAGAAGAGAGAAGGAGAATGAATCTTGAACTTGTTCTTGCTTTGCATTTGAAAGCAGAATAGCGGAGGGCAGTTCATTGTTTGAAAATGCTTAATCAGGTATCCTGAGTAAGTAGGACACTGCAGGTCCCTCCTGCTTTTAAGTACAGAGAGCAAATGAGAACACTGCTTGAGAAGGATCAGAAGGAAAATGAACCTATTCTCTGAGAAATGATGGTCAGAGGACAGCTTTTATAGATACAACAGGTGGCTAATAAGTTCATTCTGACTTAATTTAGCCTTGATCCTCGTGTCCTCACTGCAGTATGGAAAGGGAAGTTAGGTGTGTGTGGTGTAGGTACTCAGAGTGCCTCATTTAAGGCAATGTTTGCTTTCATCCTAGAGGGAGCTGGATAAGGGTTAAATTTTTACCTTCCCAGGCTGAGGTCGGAGTTTTGAAGAGGAGCAGAAGGGAAACAGCACTCAGTATTGAATTGTGTGTGCAAAGAGTAACAGCGGAGTCAGGTGCTGTGGTGCAAGAGAGCATTTGAGCTTGGTGTGAAGGCTGTTGAGTGCAGACAAAGCATCTCTGCATCTTTCTTAGATGCTTCTAGTGCCCTTGCAGGGTTTTGGCTGGTTCTGCTCTGTCTGGGCTGTTCTCCTGTCTGTTTCTTGGGCTGCGGGACTGCACTGGGCTAGTGTGTGTTGGGGAAATGTGGAGGACTGGAAACGATTTGGTGTCTGGCACTACCTGTAAACTATGCCTTGTCTCTATAGCCCTTATCCAGTGGGACAGCAAGTAAGAACAGGCTCTACTTCAGATAGTTCACATTTATTTCTTTTTTAGGACTTGTAGGTGGCACTTTGGGTAGGGTTGTGTAAATATTTACTCTCTTTTTCATTGGAAAGAGCCTGTCGCAGCATGGGAAGCAGCAGCAAAAAATGTGAAGTTTGTGAATGTGAACTGGCATTAAAACCCTGCTGCGGTGACTCTGCTTTCCTGAAATCTCCTGTGAAATTAGTGTTAGAGCAGGGGAGAAGGGCCCCATTTAGAGCTGGTCTCTGATATTGGAGTCTAATATCCATGTATGGGGGAGAAGACTTGAGTGTTGCATTAGACCAGCATCTGTAAGCAGCCACAGTTGAGAGCTGTGTTCTTACTCTTGTTAGCATGGACACAAACCAAAAAATGTATGGCTGAGGTGAAAACTGAAGCAATGGCAAAGGGGGATTTCCTTTGAGAGACTGCAAAGGTGTACTTCAAGGATGTGCTTTTTTCCCTGTAAGATTTGGTTTTCATTATGCATTAACATGGAGTTGGTTCTTTTTCCACCTCCCCTCCTTTGTTCTCTCCTCCAGCAGATCCATTCTGGTTGCACTAGCTTGGCAGCAGTGCTGTGCAAGGCTTCCAGCTGGGGGAAAATGTTTTCCTTGCTAAACTGGCACTACCCCAACAGATTTTTCCATGGAGTGTGTTTTGGGCACACCCTGGATATGGTGCATTTTGCAAATGTCTCATTTCGGAGTCTTGGAGAGCTGAGTGGTTGTTCTGGGCCATGGTCAGATAAAATGCTTTGAGTAGGAGAGAACTTACAAAATTTGACTTTAGGTTTTACTTGCTGTAATTCTGAATGAAAGGAAGGACTTAGAAATACAAATTCGGGGAGGTCTGTGTATTGACTAATTAATTCAGCTGGGAAATGGAAAGAAACTTTTAGTGAGTCATTTGCAGTTGCCTGAGTAAGGCATTCGACTCTGTCCCACATGACATCCGGGTCACCAAACTGGAAAAGCACAGACTGGATGGGTGGAGCACTCACTGGATAAGGAATTGGCTGGATGGTGGCATGCAGAGAGTGGTGATCAACGGCACAATGTCCACCTGGCGACCGGTGACAAGTGGTGTTCCTCAGGGGTCAGTGCTGGGACCAGTGCTCTTTAACATCTTTGTCAGTGACATGGACAGAGGAATTGAGTGCACCCTCAGCAAGTTTGCAGATGACACCAAGCTGTGTGGCACAGTTGACTTGCTGGAGGGCAGGGATGCCATCCAGAGGGACCTGGACAGGCTGGAGAGGTGGGCCCAGGCCAACCTCATGACGTTTAACAAGGCCAAGTGTAAGGTCCTGCACCTGGGTCGGTGCAATCCCAGGCACAGATACAGGCTGGGTGATGAATGGCTGGAGAGCAGCCCTGAGGAGAAGGACCTGGGGGTCTGGGTCGACGAGAAGCTCAACATGAGCCGGCAGTGTGCACATGCAGCCCAGACAGCCAACCGTGTGCTGGGCTGCATCAAGAGAAGTGTGGCCAGCAGGGCAAGGGAGGGGATTCTCCCCCTTTACTCTGCTCTCGTCAGACCCCACCTGGAGTACTGTGTGCAGTTCTGGAGCCCCCAACACAAGAAGGACATGGAACTGCTGGAGCGGGTCCAGAGGAGAGCCACGAAGATGATCAGAGGGCTGCAGCAGCTCTGCTATGAGGACAGGCTGAGAGAGTTGGAGCTCTTCAGCCTGGAGAAGAGAAGGCTTCAAGGAGACCTTATAGTGGCTTTCCAGTATCTGAAGGGAGCCTACAGGAAGGCTGGGGAGGGACTATTGACAAGGTCTGGTAATGTCAGGACGAGGGGGAATGGGTTTAAGCTGGAAGAGGGGAGATTCAGACTGGATGTTAGGAGGAAGTTCTTTACAGTGAGGGTGGTGCGCCACTGGAACAGGTTGCCCAGGGAGGTTGTGGATGCTTCCTCCCTGGAGGTGTTTAAAGCCAAGCTGGATGAGGCCTTGAGCAACCTGCTCTAGTGGGAGGTGTCCCTGCCTATGGCAGAGGTTTGGAGCTGGATGATCCTTGAGGTCACTTCCAACCTAAACCATTCCATGATTCTGTGATTCTATGCCCTTCATGTCTCTGGAGCCAGATGGGAACTGGGGTGTTTCGATTCTCAGAGTTCTCTAACATACTTTGATTGTGGCTCTCTGCATCTGCAAGACCTGCCCATGTGCTTCTTGTTGATGTGAAATGGTTTGCTTAAACAACAGCCAGCGCTTGGATGTTTTTACTTCCTCCCCACTCCCAACCTTCTCTGTGATAAGGTTACCTTCTGGAATGCCTGCTCCAGTGTTGACCTCAGCACTGAACAAGGTATTTATGGGAAGGGTACCTGGCATGACTGTTCTAACTTTAGGATTTGTTCTGTGCGGGACTTGATTCTTTTTTTCCATTCACTTGCTTCACAGCAGCACTGAGGGGGAGTCTTTAAAAGGAACCCTGTGTTGTTGAGAGCTTAAATTCACTAGCATTGTTATGGGATGTCTCTCAAATTCTGCAAATTGCTGGTTTTGAATGTAGCTCTTCTGTTGTCTGCACCTCCCCAAGCCAGCCTCCAGCTTTGTGCCAGAACACCTTTGTTCCAATAGTTGTCCATGGCCGGTTATTTTGCCCGAGCAAGGGAGGTCATCACGGTGATGTATTTAAAGGTCTTCTGTTAGTTGAAAGCAATCAGGTTAGTGAAGGTGAGCAGCTTGGCAGATGGCTGTTTTCTCCCTGGTGCTCATGTGCAACCATGATGTCTTTGACTGCAAAACGAGATGTTGCAGTCATGCAACATGATGGCAGAGCTGGGCTGGCACATCTCATGACGCTCCTGCGTCTGGAGCACGTTCATTTGTGCTGTCTTAGGAGCCTAGGCCTGGCCTTTCCTGAAGGGTTTATTTCTCGGATCTAACCCATTTTGAAGAGTTTTGTCTCCCTGTATCTGTTAAATATCCACATCCTTCCTGGGCAAAATACATCATTTGAGTTGTCTTTAGCTTATCTGGTGGAAGAAAAGGTTGTTTGGCACAGATCTTGCTGCAGCTTCAGGTGCCTTCTTGCAGCACAGAGTGAATTTGTGGAGTCCTCATCTCTGGAGACATTCAGAACCTGTTCAGGCATGCTCCTGGGTGGTCGTGATCTAGTGGGGAGTGGACTAGATCTTCAGAGATTCCTTCCAATCCCCACTGTTCTGAGTGAGTTTGGCAGGTAGTTTGCAGTGTCCCTTCACTTCTGAAGAAGTGCCTCCTAGCAGAGCAGATTTGTGAAGTGTGACTTCATTTGGCTGCTTGCTTAATAAAATGCTCAGTAACTTAAAGCAAGACAGAATGAGTAATTTCAGAAAATAAACACCTTCCACTCTAATAGTGACTTTTTATTAGCCTCAAAACATTTGGTCATCAAATTAGAAGGAAATAAGGAGGCTCAAGGTACTCCTTATGCAGCAGAGCTTTTGGCTGGTGATTGTGACATTTTAGCAGTTTCCATAGTAACACAAATGATATTGTAAGAAATGTTGCAGGGATTTTATTTGTATAAGGGAGAACTTTAAAATATTAATGGAAGGCAGTGTGAATCAGAGGGATTTTGTGTGGAGCAGAAAAATTGATGCTAGGGAGAGGGAAGTGATTTGATGTATTGTGTGTAGTGAGCAGCTGACTGGAGATAGAACTTGGCTTGGCCAGCTACAGGAAATAAGACACCCTTCAGTCATCTTGTCAGTGTTTGCCATAAAGTCTTTCTTCCCTCACTGATACTACAGGTAAAGCTTTGGAAATGTTCTGCTGTCACTTGTTCTCCAAGTCCAGGTTATATTTCATCTCAGAAGAGCTTCTCATGCCAGCCCACATGCAGTCAGAGCTTTTCTCCTTCTGTGATACGTGGTTAAATCTTGAAGCTGTTTTACCCTGTTTGTGTTCATGGAGGTCTCCTTAAGCTTGGTTGAGTTAAAAATTTGCAGTCTCTATGTATAAGCTTTTGTAGCAGAGTAACTCCTGGGGCTTTGCAAGCAATCTGTGTTTGGAGAATTCCCTGGTGGCTTCTGCTTAATGATCAATATTGAGTGTGTGTTGTTTGGGGGCTGGTGATGCTGCACTGCATTATCAAATCCAATCCACTCTTGGGTGAGGAGCAAAGAGAGGGGTTTTGCATGGATGCAGCAGGCAGGAATCACCTAAAAATGGTTTCTTGGAGAAGAATCAAGGGATTGAGAGAGAGATGTTTGTGTGCACATATTTAAGTGTGTGTAAGTCTGAGTCGTGGGTCAGCAGCCATCAGCTAGCCCCACGATTGCACCCCGTTAGGTGAGCAGAGGAGTAGAGGGCAGTAAAAAGTGCTGTGATTTAGATGGCTGCAATTAAATCACTCATAGGAATCTGGTAAGAAATTCCTACTTTGCAGATTAGCTTTAACATCAGTGCGTGAATGTCTCACTTCGTGTGTCTTATCTGTGGTTCTCTGTTATCAAGCTAGATATTTAATCTTCCTGTTAGGTATTAAGTCTTCCAAGCCTCTGGATGCAGCTGACTTGTAGCTGGAGGTTACAAGCCATTCCTTACTGGGCTCTGCATGGCTGCTTTCTGGTTTTCCTCTTGTAATTGCAAAGCTTGGGCATAGTGACAGCTGGTTGTGCCCAGCCCTTGTCATCTCTCCTCTCCGCGTCCAAAGCTGATTAGTGGTTAAACGTGTTTCTTCTGTCCATTTAACTTTGGAGGGGATGCCTGCTTTTAATGCAGCAGCACTGATGCTGGCTCATTCCTGGGCCTCTAGGTGATCCAAACACTGCTGCTCCTTCTCCTTCATGTGCTTACTGTCTGGTGGGCTGAGTGGCTTTGCTCCTAGGTGCTGGATGTGCCGTGGAAGTCAGGTCTCACTGTGTTAACACTGAGTCAGGACACATTGGATTGCAGAAAGAGGTATCAAGTGATCAATAAATGCAGTGCTTTGCGCTTTGGCTTCCTTTCTGACTTGCTTCGGCTTTCTAGGTGACAAAAGCACTGTGTGTTGCTGTCACACACAGTGTCTGGCCTTAAGAGAGCTGGAGAAGGAGGTTCATGTGTTCAGAGGCGGGTGCAGCATCTGCTGGTGGCCTCCGTGCCTTATACTTTTCCTGCAGCCTCTTCAGAAGGTGCGTGTGGTGCAACAGCTCTGCAGCTGGGCACCACGTCTGGCCATCTGCAGTCCGCCTGTAGCCATCACTTAAGGTCTTGCAAGTCCTTCCCTGGGTGTCAACACGGAGGATGATGAAGCAGCCCTCTGTGTCTGCACATTCAGTGGGGCAGAGGTGTGACCCTGAGCGGAGAACTGAGCAGGAGACAGGTAGCTTTGATGGTGCTTTGGCACTTGGTGATCTTGGCTCTGTGTGGCTTTGCAGCATGGATTTAGGAAGCTAAAAATTGGGCTGAAGGCTGAATTCTGGTTTGATATCTACTCTTTTTTTTTTTTTTTTTTTTTTTTTNTTGGACAGTATTATTTGGGGTTGCACTGGATGGGCTCCAGAGGTCACTTTCAACCCTTACCACTCTGTGTGCTTGACAAAACTAACTCCAGTGGGCCCAGTTGCTGGTCTGGGTGGTTTGATGTGAAGAGGCAATGACTGGCTGTGTTCCTAGTTGTTGGGGTTTTTTTTTCTGCTGAAGGCTCAGATCCCACTGCCCCAGGGCAGAATATTTGTGTTTATCAGCCATCACCATTCCTAGGCTGGGACAGTAGCATGAATAAAAATTGCAGCAGCTAAATCTGCCTATTTTTGTGTGAATTGGAGCCCTTCTCCATGTGACTTCTGCTATTCCAGTGTTGGCTATTTAAAAAAAATGAGACAATTAGCCTTCTGTGGCTCTGCATTTTGAATGCAGAACACTTGCAGGGCTGTTGCTCCATGTATGCAGCATTTTGTGGTATTGGCTTTTTTGCTGTCTCGGACTAAAACAAGGAAGTGATTCTCTCTGCTCCTCCTGTCTTGTAGGTGGCTTTCCTGCCATTTGTAGAAATCTGTGAAAGTCAAAGGGAAGGTTCCGTTTATACTGAGACAGCAGAAAAATCATTGGGAGAAACAGCCACATTAAGAAATATCTCAGGGCTTTAACTGTTTTTCCTATGTCAAGGCAGATCTAAATTGTCACAGATTAATTTTCAGGTATTTTTCATTATAATACACACACATCTGAGTGGCATCTAATGACTTCTCAAAGCTTGCTTGCTCATATCTTGGACAGAGGCTTGCTGGTTTAAGTCTGTTGGAGTAGTAACCAAGCACTTCAAGAAGTTTCTTAGGTGTGATGATTCACATTGTGCCTAAAGACAGCTTTCCATATGCAGCCCTCGCTCACTCCCTGCTACCATCCCCCTCTCCCTGCCTCTGGAAATGGGCAAAAAGCCTGAAACAACTTAATTCTTGGGTATTTAAACCTCTTTTTTAATAAGTGAGACTTGAAGAAAATCTTACCTGCAAGCTTTGATTGACATTTGTCTTGTCTATCAGCTCTTCATCTGACTTAGGAAGTGTAACTTTGCTGTGGTTTTTTTTAATGAAGTGAGCTGTTCTTTGAATTCTTACTAATAGGCTGAAATTACATCTCTCTCCAGTTACAGCAGTTCCCTGCTTGTTCACTTTTGTATGCATCTTTGACTTGTCAAGTGCACCCCTGTGCCCCTCCTCTCCCCTCTGCATTAGCTCTCCTCTTGTGCTGATGTGCAGGCCTTTTGAATACAGGCAGTTAGAGTTCTTTTTGCAGCTCATTCTCCTCTCTGCTGCCTGCTCAGGTAGCATTTATTTTCCAAATAAGAAGCTTTTGTAACCCATCCTAGTTGTCATGGCACAGATCTGCCTTTCCCCCCACCCCCTCTTTGCTTGCTGTTCCCATGCTTGCTTTGCTTATGTTCAACTCCTGAAACCAAATGCCCCTGGGGCTGGTACAGGTAAGCCCTCATCAGATTAGCTGCTCTGCAAATTGAGTTGCTTATTTTACCTGTGTTTTCTTGTGCTTGAGCAGGTGAATTTGTGTGCTAGGACAAGGTGCTTTTCCATGGGAAATTAAAGGAAAAGTCACTTGATGCAGCCTTTGGGTGGCTTTATAAGGAAGCTGTGAAAATAATCAATGTGTTTTACTTAAATTCTATAGGGACACCTGAATTTGTTCCCTGTGTGGGTATGAATTGTTTTCCCCTTTGGTCCTCCCTGATGGGCAGTAGCTGTGTGTTTGCCATCTCCTCTGCTTTGTCCTTTCACAGAATCACAGAAAGGTAGGGGGCTGGAAGTGACCTCTGATGATTGAGTCCAATCCTCCCTGTTAGAGCAGGGTCACCTAAAGCAGATCACACAGGAACAAGTCCAGGCAGGTTTGGAGTCTCCAGAGATGTAGACTCCACCGCCTCTCTGGCAGCCTGCTGCAGCACTCTGCCACCCTCAAAATACAAAAACTTGTTCTCATGTTTAGATAGAACTTTGCATGTTCTAGTTTATGCCCATCACCTCTTGCCCTTTCACTGGGGACCACTGGGAAGAGTCTGCCCCCACCTTTCTGATAGCCACCCCTAAGATATTTAGATATCCTTTGGTGATTTTTTTTTTTTTTTGCAGCAGAGCTTCTTCTAGACCAAGATTTGCCCACTACTGAGGTCCGTAGTTGGGGTGTTCAGGATCTCTTATTTGTCAGGTACCCACTCTTGTTCCTTTTTCTGCCCTTCCTGCAACTTAAACCTGGTATTTGAAGAATTCGTGGCACTCAGCAATGCATCTCCTAGAGAGGATGAGAGGAGTAGAAACTAAGAGAGTTTTTTCCTTCATTATTGTCATGCCTCTGGAGGCTTTTGTCATACCTTCCCAGCAGCTTTCAGTTGTGATGCTTGCAGCAAGCAGTGACTGTAAGGCTTCAGTGTTAGGGAGGCAGCCTCATCAGTCTCACAGTAGTAAGGAGGTGGTCCTCACTAATGAGAGGCTGTTGCTTAGTGTTACTTGGGTGAATCTGCCATAGGAATCCTCTGTTGTTCTGCTGTCATGCTGTGGCATTCCTCAAAATCTCTTTCACCCAGTTCTTGTCTGTTTGTTCACAGCCATCTGCATCTTGAGCACTTGGCTACTTGAAATGTTTGCCTTATGTAATTAAAACTTCCCCCCTTCTTTTGGAGCTTTCTAGTAAGGTTTTGTTTTTCTTTCTTTCTCTCTGATGTAGGTGTCTGAATGTCTCAACTAGTCAAACTAGTACATAAAGTAATCTTCCTGTTCTGGGGCTTGCTGCAGTAGTCTTACTGGAAAAATACTTGTTTTCACTTAAATTTATTAGGCCTGGGAGAATATTCTGTAGTCTTTCTTCCAGTTTGAGAGACTGAAAACACAGTTTCCAGTGTTGGAGCCAGTCCAGAGAAAGGCCACGTGGCTGGAGCACCTCTGCTGTGAGGACAGGCTGAGGGAGCTGGGATTGCTCAGCCTGGAGAAGAGAAGGCTCCATGGGGACCCTAGAACTGCCTTCCAGTACCTGAGGGGATCCTACAGGATGGTGTCTAGCAATAGGACAAGGAGAATGGTTTTAAACTGAGGGAGAGTAGGTTTAAACTAGGTCTTAGGAAGCGAAGTTCTTCAGTGTAAGGGTGATGAGGCTCTGAAACAGGGAGATTGTGGATGCCTTCTCCCTGGGTGTTCAAGACCAGGTTAAATGAGGCCTTGGGCAATGAAGTCTAGTGGAGAGGTGCCTCTGCCTGTGACAGGGGTATTGGGACTAGGTGATCTCTGAGATCCTTTCCATAAGCCATTCTGTGAAGAAGTGTGCCCTGTGAAGGCTTTTCCCTTACACTTTGTATATATATATGTATATTTGCTTTCCCCCCCTGCTCTTTGGTCCTGTAGAGCTTGACTGGAGTTTTGAAGTGAGTTGGACACTCATTACCTGGCCTTGGGGGTTTTGTTCCAAGGAGCAACACTGGGATGTGTGTGTACCTGTCCTTGCTGCCCTTGAGAACTGCTGACCTGGTACAACTGGGAGTATTAATTGAAGGAATGGAGCTCTTCTGTATTCCATTTCATTTTTGAGAGTAGCTTGTCCAAAAGCATCTTGCTTTATTTTGTTTAGATGATGCTTGGAGAGATAAAGGAGGTTCTGAGAATTCGTGATTATCTACTTAACCATGGCTCAAGCAGTGCAGCAAATAGGTAGCTCCCTTCCTCCTCCTTCTCTGCCACTGAAGAACAGCAGCTGCCCGACTTCCTCAAGGATTAATCATCTCCATCATACTTCTGATCAGTTTTTGACACACATGAGAGTTGAACAGAACAGTTTTGTCTCTTGCTTGGCTGAAGAGAATGTAAAAAAACCCATGCAAAAATCCTTCTGGATACACCCCTTTTTTTATCAGTGTAATTGCTTGTTAGCTAAGTGCTGGCCAGTGTCCCTTCTTGGGTCCTGGCATTTATTGGAAGAGAGTGTAGGATCATTTCAGAGGGAAGTTCTGCCTTTGTAGCAAGGCCTGGCTTTTGTGTTTCAGGTTAAAACACTCCAGTGCCTCTCATGAACTTCCTTGCCCTTCCAGCAAGATGACAGATCCCAAGCACAATGGCTACATTGTGGTTCCATTTCTTACCACAGCTCATTCCAGCTATGCTAATGAGAAAGATTTGTCCTATCTCTTCCAAAGCTAGGAATCCTCTAGGTCTGTGCAAGGGAAAATGCGTAATAATTTGGCTGCTCAGCCCAGTTGGCCCTTTGGACCCTTTGAGGCGATGTAGTAATCAACTCACAGTGGGGTGGCTCTTTGTTTCTGGTACAGTTACTTTTGTGTTAGCTTTTGTTGTGAAATGCTTGGCTTCAAAGTTTTTGAATGCACTTAAAACCAGACCATGTGTTGTCTTACACTTGCTTCTGCCATGGCTGAAGAACATTGACATGAGTCAGAAGAGAAGAGCAGTGTGAGCAGTGCTAAAGCAGCCAGGTTGAGCTCAGTCTAATTCACTGGGCTGTTTGAAGGCTTCTTCTGCTCATAGTGTGGTCATGCATCAGAGCTTGGCTTGTCGGATCTGCTGTCGGCCTGACAGTCCTGTTTGCAGCAGGTTTTAGAAATTTCAGCCTATTGAGAATCAATTTTCTGCTCTTTCCTGTGTGTACACTTCTACCAAGCATTAGAGCCTGAGAGGTGACATAGCACTAGGAGCTATTTTCGTGTACTGCCTTTGCTTGTGGATTGCTCTGCCGAAAGTAGCCACAGCTCAGGTTTGGGGATTTTGGCTCTTGTCCTGGCTTCTACACAGGTGAATGTGACATGCTTTGCTTCTGCTTATAAATGCAAAATAAAATGACCCAAATCTAGTATTCTATAGAAAAGCCCTGCTGATGGAAAGTGAGGAATGCTCCATCTGCTTCTCCTTCCCCTGAAAGCATGAGAAACTCCTGAAATAAACACGTGGAGTCCTAGAATGGTTTGGGTTGGAAAGGACCTCCAAAGGTCATCCGGTCCAACCCCTGTTGGGGGGGTCAGCAGGGACATCCTCTACTAGATCAGGTTGCTCAGAGCCTTATTGAGCCTGACCTTGAGTATTTCCAGGGATGGAGCCTCTGCCACCTCCCTGGAGTTGCGGTGTTCCAGCACCCTCATGGTGCAGAACTTGTTCCTAACATCCAATCTAAATCGCCTCTCATTTCAAACCATTGCCTCTTGTCCTGTCCCTGCAGGCCTTTGCAAACAGTCCCTCTGCAGCCTTCTTGAAGTGCCACTTCAAGTACTGGAAGGCTGCTCTAAGGTCTCCCTGGAGCCTTCTTTTCTCCAGGCTAAACAACCCCAGCTCCCTCAGCTTATCCTTACAGCAGAGGTGATCCAACCCACGGTCGTTTTCTTGGCCCTCCTCTGGGGCAGCTCTTCATGATTTTTGTTGAGAAACTGAGGAGGGTTTGGTGTAGTGATGGAAGCTTTGCCTCATGTTTGAGATGTTTCAATGCTGCCATTCAGAACATCTTCTAAAAATATCTTCTAGAGGAATCTTTTCTTGCAAATCAGAGCCTGATATTAAATAACATACTGCTGATTGCAAAGGATCCAAATTAAAGCAACAGACCCATGCTCATCTCTCTCTTCTCCCTTTCCAAAGCCTTATTAACTTGCTGGGTATTTGTTGGAGGCCTCACACAGGATTCAAATAAAATGAGGCTGAGCATGAGATCCTTCCAAAAATGTGGTATTTGAGCTGTGGGAGAGTTTGCTCGGAAGGTGGGAACTGGCTTGCTTTCCTCTGCAGAGACCTTTTGTTTCGGTTGCATGCCTGGTGTCTTGGCATGAAGTAAACATTTTCTAGTCCTTTTGAAAAGTCCTGAAGTAGAAAGTGTGTCTTGGCTGAACCTGATTGCAAGGGCTGGGGAAAATCTATCCAAGAAAAATAAATTTCTGATGGAGCAGCCAGCAGCTGGTGTGATATGGAGCACTTGCAGAGGGGTGGTGCAAAGAGAGTGGCTGGATTTGGTTCTGGGAAATGTGGATGAGAACGGGAGGATGCAGTTAGCATAGAACCAAGCTCTTGCAGCCTAAATTAATTCAGTTCCTGGTGTGTTCTCCCCAGGTTTTGTCCTGTGGTGTCTCTTTCTGCCTTGTACCCTGGTGTATTTTTTTATCTGTAGATCTTGTGCAAGAGCATCTTCTCTTTTCTCCTGCTCTGTGGAGCATGGGGCCAGGTAGCTGCTGAGTGTGGTGATGGGGATCGTTGCTTGCACTGCAACACAGACCTGCCCATGAGGGACTGCCCCACATGGAGCCGTGGCAGGGAAGTGAGTCTCACAGAGGTGCTGAGTTTGGGATCCTAAGGCTGGAACAGCTTGATGGGGTTATTAGCTTGTAGAGTTGGTAGTGTGATGTTTCCTTAAGGAGGGAGAAGAACCAAAGATGGTGGTGTTTCTGACTTCGTGGTGACCAGGGGATGTTTCCCTCAGTCTGTCTTATGTCCTCTCCTTGGAGTACTGTGTCCAGTTCTGGAACCTCTATTACAAGAAAGATCTGGACACGCTGGAGTGTGTCCAGAGAAGGGTCATGGGGATGATCAGAGGGCTGGAGCTCCTCTGCTGTGAAGTCAGACTGAGAGAGTTGGGGCTGTTCAGTCTGGAGAGAAGATTCTGAGGAGACCTTATTGTGGCCTTCCACAATATCTGAAGGGGGCTACAAGAAAGTTGGTGGGGGTCTTTGTAGGGCCTTGGGTCACTGCTGCTGGGGGGAATGGAACGAAACTAGAGGCGAGTAGATTCAGATTGGATGTTAGGAAGAAGTTCTTCAGCATGAGGGTGGTAAGACACTGGCACAGGTTGCCCAGGGAGGTGGTGGAAGCCTCATTCCTGAAAGTGCTTAAGACCAGGCTGGATGTGGCTCTGAGCAACCTGATCTGGTGTGAGGTGTCCCTGCCCATGGCAGAGGGATTGGAGCTGAATGATCCTTGGGGTGCCTTCCAGCCTTGACAGTTCTGTGATTCTCTCCTCAAGTGGTGTGGTGTTTGGATCAGCTTTACCATCTCGTCCATAGCTGCCTCCTCTCCCCATCCAGCCTCTCGCTCCTGTGTTGTGTTTTAGGGCCTCCCCTGTTTGCATTAACGACAGGGAGGAGTCATGGAGCAGCGGCAAACCTGCCACGTCTGCTCGATACAGACCCGCATTGTCCTTGACAAGGAAAAAGCCTTCCAGTAATTCACCTTGCCAGCAAGGGGGAGGAGGAGGTGTTTCCCCCCACCTTAAGAGCAGCTGAGTTGTTTGAAATCAGCACAGTGTTCAGTGACACCAAAGGAGAATACACTTGTGTGGAGAGGAAATGCTGCCTGATTGCTGCAGATGGTGATTTCTCCTCTGTCTATGGAATTTCAGGCAAGGTGAAAACTAGACACGTGGCTCTCAACTCATCACTCTGATTTCTTGCTCAGTGCCTTGACATAGTAGAAAGCATCTTGCACTGGAAGAAGGTGATGACTTTTCCTCTACCTAAATGAGATTAATGGTGCCTTCTGTGTAGGTTGTTGTTTTTTTTTCCCCACAAGGAATCAGAAGCTTTCTGCTCTTTTGCAGGAATATGTTAGTCACAAGTAACAAGTTGAAGATCTGTGGCCTCTTAGAGATGTCTTAAAACAGGCTGACAAAAAGCTGAGATGCACAGGAGGGTGATTCAGGTAGCACTGTGTTCAGAAGCAGGCTGCAGAAAGCCTGAGTCACAGATATAAATGCAATTGGCTATAGTTCTACTGAGCAGGAGCTGAATCCTACTGTTCTGAAGTAGAGCTTTTCTTCACACGTTGATGTCCCATCCTCTTTTAGCCATGTTTTTGAGCTCTAAGGAATGGTGAATGATTTGTGTAAGTTTGTAGTGAGTTGTGAAAGCCTGGGAGGATGTCTGAGCACTTTGGGGTCACGGCGAATGTACACAGCATGTGCATGGCACAGGAAGCCTTCCCTGAGGAAGTCTCCGTGTTTATTTAGTCCCCAGCAGTTTGCTTTTGAGGCCTTTGCTCTGATCTCTTTAGTTACAGATATGGTGGAGTTCATTGGCTGAGGAGGAAATCTGAACTCTCTTTCTTCAATATAATCAGAGTCTGATTTTATTAAAGCAACTTTTAGAAAGAGCAGGACATGAGGGATAGGAAATAGAATTAAGAGGGGAAAAGGAGATGTTTTGAGAATTTGAGTGTGAAATCTTGGTGTGCATGGTAAGTCAGGTCACCAAAACTGCTTTGTTTCTTCCAATTTCAGACATAGTTTTCCTCTTTCTCTACAAGGCAATAATTTGATTGCATAGAAGGAATTAATAGATCCATAGAATGGTTTGGGTTGGGAGGGACCCCCCTGCCATGGGCAGGGGCACCTTCCGCTAGACCAGGTTGCTCAAGGCCTCACCCATCTGAGCCTTGAACACCTCCCAGCAAGGGAGCATCCACAACCTCCCTGGGCAACCTGTGTCGGTGTCTCCCCATCCTCTCTGTCAAGAATTTCTTCCTCCTCTCCAGTGTCAATCTCTCCTTTTCCAGCTCAGAGCCATTGCCTCCCATCCTATCACAAAGGCCTTATAAAAAGTCCTTCCCTAATATCCAGTCTAAATCTGCCCTCCTGGAGCTTCAATCCACAGAACTCTACTCCTGTAGCCACTTCTGTGTGCTGTAAAAGAAAATACAAGAAATATAGGAGGGTCTGCTCTTGGTGGTGGCTTTCTCTCACACTGCTTAGAGGTCGCTTTAGATTTTGGACATTAGGAGGAATTTTGTCACTCAAAGGGGTGTCGAACCCTAGATCAGGCTCCCCAGGGCAGTGATTGAGTTGTTATCCCAGGAGGGGTTTCAGAGCTGTGTAGATGTGGTGCTGAGGGACGTGTTTTAGTGGTGGCTTGGTGGAGTTGGGTTAATGGTTGAAGTGGATGCTCTGAAAGGTCTTTTCCAGGCTAAACCGTTCTGTGATTCAATGACTTGGCCTTTCAGTTCCTACAGCATTTGGATATTGAGCTCTGTAGCGCCAGACGTCACATCTTTTGTCTTGCTTTTGGGGACAAGCTTCCAGAGCATTCAGCCTGGCTGCTGCACTCCTTATATTTATCTCTTAGTTTTGTAACTTGCTCTGGCTCTTATGTAAGTAGCTTTTGAAGATGAGAAGTTGTCAATAAGAAGTAAACAGCCTGGGAGCTTTGCTTGGTGAACCTTCAGGTGGAATTAAGGGCTTGTAAATAAATGTGTTCTTAATAATCTCAACTGAGTGTAGTTAGCAACTTGTCTAAAATTTGTCTCTAAGACAGAACAGACTCCTTTCAGCATGGGTTTGGAAGTTCTGGTTGTCTGTCAGGAGATAAATCATCAGCTCTTTGCTGCCTTAGAGGGATCCAGACTTTGACTTTTCCTGTGTCAGTCAGGATTGGTGGCTGAGGAGGAAAGCTTTTCTGAAAATGAGTTATTGATGCTTTTTAGCTCCCATGTGCCTTACTCTTACCCCACTCCTCATTTTTTTCCTCCCACCTGTAGACTATGAAGGTTGATGGTATTGGACTTTGCAGTAGAAGAGGATAGATTGCCTGGATGTCTTCTGTCTGGGGTTGCAGTTGTAACAAGAACGCCCATTGCTGAGCTGCTCTAAGACAAGGCTTTTGCAGTCTCTTAGCAGGAAGAGGCTTAGTGCACTTGCAGGGATTGCCTTTTGAAGTAAAAGTAATGTAGATCATTCTTGACCAAAGCCCAAGTGGGCTTTGTAGCATCTTTTTTTTTTTTTTTTTCCTTAGAGAAATAAGGTGGAAGTGCAGCTTTGGGATGTAGGCTTCATCTGTGAAATGTGGCTAAACAGTTTCTGGTGAACGTGAAGTATCCGTGCTGCCCGTAGAACTATTCCACATCCAATTGAGAGAGCAGGCAACTGTTTGAATCAAATGGAAGCAGGCATGGTATGGAGCCTTGACCATGGGCCTGTCCTCTTGTGAAGCTCTTGAGGTTATTGGGCCATTCTGGCCACCTCTGCTGTGCTCAGTGTGAGCCTTTCTACTCTTAACAGGTGTTCCTCTGCCAATATGTGCCAGCGTTTTTTGTCTGCTGGTGGGGAACAGTATTCCTTTGTTGCTGTTTGACGAGAGAAGGGAAGCCAGCCAAGTCCAGTGCTGCTTCATGGTGGAATGTATCTCATGGCTTTGAAGTTGTATACTCTTTAAAACCAGATCAGTGAGACTGGAGCTCTGAAATTATTGCAGTCACTGAAGCAACTTTCAGTTACTTTTGTGTTCTTCTACTAAAATTCTGTCTGTTTCTAAATCCTTTTTCTGCTCTTACTCTGTCTGGGAGAGAGCTGATTCTTTTGCCTCCTTTAGGGGGATGTATACACAGATGTGTGACTAGCAGGATGAGGAAGGTCATTCTGCTCCTTTGCAGACCCCACCTGGAGCACTGCATCCAGTTCTGAAGCCCCTGGCATCAGCATAAGGAGGACATCGAACTGCTGGAGTGGGTTGAGAGAAGGCTGGAAAGAGCTGTGTCTGTTCAGCCTGGAGAAGAAAAGGCTCCAGGGAGACCTTAGAACAGCCTTTCAGTACCCGAAGGTGGCTGCAGGAGATCTGAGAAGGAGCTTTTGACAAGGGCTCCTTGTGGTAGGATGAGGGACAGTGGCTGTGAGCTGGAAGAGAGGAGATTGAAACTGGTGATGAGGAAGAAATTCTGAACAGTGAGGGTGAGGAGACACTGGATGAGGCTGTCCAGAGATGTGGTGGAGTCTCCATCTCTGGAATAATTCAAAGCTCACCTAGATGTTGCCCAGTGCAACCTGCTCTGGGTGAACCTGCTCTGGCAGTGGGATTGGACTGGATGGTCTCCAGAGGTCCCTCCCAACCCCTGTTGTTCTGTGATCTGGCTGGGGTCTAACTTTCTCCCTTCTTGAGGATAAGAGAGATGGGACCTTGGGGAAAGCCATCAAGGCTCACTGTGCTGGATCAGAACATCCTTCTGGTGTCAAACCACTGTACGGAGTATCTGGGACCCCCTTTGTTTGCACTTTCATATTTGTGTTCTTGCCATTCACATTCTCAGGCTGCTTGGTCATTGAAACAACTTTGGTACATCCATGAAATATTGGTCAGGTTTTGGCTTGGTGTTTGAGTGTTCTTTCTTTGCAGCAGCAACAGTAGAACAGCACAGCTGAACCTGCCAAAGATGCTTCCTTCAGCCTGTGTTGGAAGTAAAAGCCTTTGGAAAAGAGAGGGTCGAGGGGTTAAATGCATTTTTTGATCAGATGTTGGTTTTCTTCCCGACCTCAGGGCTGAGACCCTTTGGAGCCCTATTGCATAAGAGCAAAGAGCAGGGAAGATTTAAAGCAGCAGCGAGCCGGTCCCGGTGGTGCTCCGAGCCCCTGGTGGTCCTGCCGCACAAGGAACGTCAGATAGCTGGTGCTGGTTTCTGAGGATTTCATGAACTCATGGCTTGTGTTCTTCTAGGGAAACCGCTTGGGTGAGTTTGAAATCGTGTGTGGGGCTAATCTAACCCCCCCTGGAACTTGTAGTGTCTACTTTCTGCGTGGAAGGGTGTGCTCGTGCATACAGCCTGAATTTGCCTTCTGCAGGAAGTACTGAGCACAGGAGTTGGATGCCGCTGTTGGGAAGATGATTTCTTAGGGCTGAGAGTGCTTGTGATCATTTTTGAAATAAATTGCTTTTGTTTCCAGCTTGTCTTGGCAGATATCCTAAAGTTACATGTTCACCTTTCCCTGGCAGTCTTGGGAGCCGCTGGGCAGAGCCAGTCCCCTGCTTCTGTTCCAGTTACTGTGAGAGCAGAGAAAATCTTTAATGGATAAGTTTTAATTTAGTTATTAGACAGATGAGAATCCATATGGGAGAGAGACTTCATGATACCTGCATTCTTACTGCATGTGGAAGATTTTACTTCACAGCTTTTCCCCTCTAAGCACCAAAGGGTCTGTAGTGAAGCTGTTTGGTAGGGAGTTGTGTCTGTTTTCTCTAGTATCAAGTGACAGAATGAGAGGAAGTAGCCTGAAATGGTGCCAGGGGAGCTTTAGGTTGGATCTAAATTTCTTTGCTGCAGGAGTAGTCAGGCATTGAAACAGGCTGCCTAGGGAGGTGGTGGAGTCACCATCCCTGAAGGGGTTCAAGAAATGTTGATGTGGCACTTGGGCATGTGGTTTAGTGGCCCTGGTGGTGCTGGCTTGGTGGTTGGACTCGGATCTTAGAGGTCTCTTCCAACCAGACCGACTCAGATTCTGTAACAGGTATGAGGAGCACTTGGATGCTCAGACCATTCAGTCTGTCTTCCATAGTCAGGTGTGTGTGAAAATGTTTAAAAGCAAAAGCTGCTTTGTGCTGCAGCAGTCCACACCCAGTCCTCTCTTTCAGGAGAAGGAGTGTTCATACCTCGGTAACTCCTGCAGCTCTGTGACCTCATGAACTGCTTAATTTTTGTTGTGATTGCAAATACTTGAACGTTTTCTGGTTCTCCTTAGGTTAAGGATGGCTGCTTCTGGCAGTAGCAAAGGCTTGAACCATGAACTTGGGATTCAAACTTGAAATGCTGATGGTAGGATAAATCTGGGATGTGAGTTGTAGCCTACCAGCTGCTGGGTGGTGTCCTGTTGCCTTTTTCATGCAGGAATAAGGTTTTTGTTTTGCTTTAGGATGGGTGAGGGCAAGAGGCAGGTAGTTAAGTCCTGTAATTCAAGTCTTGCTTCTTCATCTGTGCTGAGCTGGTCAAGGATGTGAGATCTACTCCTGTGAGCAGTTGGAAGGCTGTGGCGTGAGAGTGGCTGAAAGCTGGCATGGGGATGTGGAGGTCGTGCTGTTTTTCCTATGTTAAATCCTTCTCTTGAGCTGGTTAATACAGTTAATCTGTTGATTCAGTTGGAGCTAAAGGGAGTGCTTTTATTTCAGGTGGTGTTCCGAGCCCCCAGCAGAGCCAGCAGATCTTGTTTAATTTGTATGTTTCTCTTACATTAAAAAGTACTTGAGAAGGCTATAGGAAAACTAAAGCATGGGGGTGGCAACACATGCATTGTGGTTAATAAATGTTCCTCCCTGAACAGGTAGTTTGAGGCAGATTGATGCCTTAATGATTGTGTCCAGGAAGAAGCTGCCATTTTAAGGTCCCATTTTCCTGTTCTGGGTTTTCTCTTGGGCAGGGTTTGCACTGTGCCCCAAGCTCTGCTACCCTCCAGGGTAGTGTGTCCCTCCTTGTGCTCAGCCTCTGACCGTTGTAGTCTCAGACCAGAGTTAGTTCTGGGTTGAATCATGTTGTACCTTATTTAGAGAGCTGCAGGTGCCAGGCACGATGCAGGTTGTGTTAAGGTTGTCCCTCAGCAAAGGATTCATTCTGGCTCTCCAGCCAGGCTCTGCCCACCTCCACTTCTGGCCTGTCATTAAAGTTATAGAAGACCTCCAAGATCATCAAGTCCAACCATAACCCAACTACCATGACCACTGAACTCCCTCTCCGAGGGCTGAGGCCTCCAGCAGTGAGATCTGGAGTCCAGGTCACCTCGGAGTGCTGCCTTGCTTCTCCAGCTGTTCATCATTAGTCAGCAAATGGTTTTTTGTGTGTTCCCCTGCTCTGGAGTGAGGTGTTCTGAGCTCTGCTGCTGGCTGCGGGAGGGCTCCCGGCAGGGCTGTGGCTGCAGTTAAGGGTCGGCTCTGCGCTGCTGCGGCTCATAAGGACAGGGCGAAGGGAGAGAGGCCCTCTGCGGTGGGGCAAAGTGATTGCAGTGCTGGCACCTCCTGTGAAGACTTCCCGATTTCCTTTATTAAAAAAGAGGTAAGAAATTCGGAGGATGGCAGTGAGCCAGAGCTTCCCTCCCGTAGAGCAGCAAAACTGCTGGTCCCTCCTTTGCTTGCTGTCCTTTCCTAGCCTCTTAGATTCAGGTCAGAAGCAGCCTGTCTGTTCCAGCTGCTGAATGCGTCCCTCAGTATTTTTTGCCTCCTCTCTCAGGAGAGATAATGGATAATGTTGTTTGTTTACTCCCCTGCACAAAAGGGAGGAAAACAGGTGTGGGGGGACGTGTTACTGCACCAGCAGCCTCAGCCTTGGGGTGCTCTGGAGCGCTGCGGGCAGCCCAGCTGCCAGGCAGGAGGAGCAGCCCTTCAGTATCTCAGCAGATCATGGTCACAAGGACAACATTCGCAGCTCTGGCCAGGCTGGTTTGCATTAAGAGGAAGGAAAAAAAAATGTGAAGTTCTAGGAATTCTGTAAAGGCTTTTGATATGTGAGTGCTCAGTGACGTACTACAAGGTCTGGAAGAAAATAAACTTGATTAGAGAATAAACTTTGTTCCAGAAACCCCCTGCACAACACTTTGAGGCTTTTCAGGTACAGGGAGTGAGACCCAGGATTGCTGTGGCTTTTAACCGGTCTGCCGTGCTTCTTGTCTAAGCATGTAAGCTGCTTCAGTTGCTCCTTGCCTGAACTTCATTTTGGAACTTACTGCACATAAATATATATATATAAATAGTTAATATTTTGATTAGGCCTTCTAGAGCTTTTCTTTCACTGAAGTTTATTGTGTAAGGGATGTGCTGTCTTGCTGTGGAGGCTGGAAAAGCTTTACAGGCCATAAAGTGGGGACTTATTCAAGCTCTGTGGGTGTCCTGTGACCAAAGTTATGCTGCCTTTTTTTTTTTTTTTCTGGGTTTAAGGGTAATCTTCTGCCATGTAGAAGATTTTGGTATTATTTCATGTAGTTTTAGAATTGGAGCTTGGCTGTGTGGATTTCTGTACCATGTCTGCAAAAAACAGCCAGTTGTGTGGCTCTGTACTGACAAGCAGAAAGACAAATTCAGTATGATCTGCTCTGGAAAGGATCCAAACATTTTAATTTGTGTGTATGAAATTCTATTATCTCTGCTGGAGCCAAGTCTGCTCTCCTTAGACTTGATGATAATGCTTAGCACATGTAGTGTTTTCATCTTGAGAGCACTACACAAACACTAACCTTGCAGTTAAGCTTTGGACCCTCAGCTAACGTTTCCTGAGGTTTGGAAGCAGCTGCTCTCTCTGCAGGCTGTCTAGTGTCTGGCACCCACTGGCAGCAGGGACTCATAGAATGGTTTGGCTCCAAGGGACCACAAAGATCATCCACCTCCAACTCCCCTGCCATGGGCAGAGGCACCTCTCACTAGACCACGTTGCTCCAAGCTTCATCCAGCCTGGCCTTGAACAGCTCTCAGGAGACATCCACCAGCTTCTTGGGCAACCTGTTCCAGTGTCTCCCCACACTCACTGGAAAGAATTTCTTCCTAACCCTAAAGCTCCTGACATCAAGCTTCAATCCATTGACCCTCCTCTTATCACCACAAGCCCTTGTAACAAGTCGCTTGTAAAAAGCGTGTCAAAGGATGGACTGGCAGAGGGGCCTAAAAATAGCTGCTGTGGGGTCCTCTGGGTAGTGAAGGAAAATTCAAGTTGCTTTGAATTGGAATCACTTTGCTGATCTGACCAGAAACTCAGTGACCATAGCGCTGCTGTTGCTTGGAGTTGAACACCCAATCGATTCTTCTGGCAAGAAGAATCAATTTTCTTGGAGGCTGTAATTGTTCTGCTCAACCTGCTGCAGTTGTGGTGAAATGGTGAGGCAGCAGTCAGCTCCGGAGGTGTTGAGAGACACAGAAGGATGTGGTGCTGAGGGGCATGGTTTGTAGAATCATAGGGAATGGAAGAACCTTTAAGATCTAGTCCAATTGTAACTCAGCTGCCATGATGAATAAACTGTATCCTGAAGCACCACATCTGCGTGCTTCTTGAACACCTCTAGGGATGGGGACCCCACTGCGTCCCGGGGCAGCCTGTTCCAGTGCCACTCTTGCAGGAAAGAAATTTCTCCAAATAACCAACCTAAACCTCCCCTTGCACAACTGAAGCCCACTTCCTCTCATCCTGTCACTAGCTACTTGGGAGAAGAGACCAACACCAGCCTTCTTTCAGGGAGCCTTTTTTCCAGACTCAACAATCCCAGCTCCCTCAGTTACTCCTCCAAACCCCTCACCCCCCTTCTTGCTCCTCTCTACGTGCCCTTCTGAACCTCAGTGTCTGTTTTATGCTGTCCTTCTTTAGCACCATGGTAGAGTTAAATGATGATTGGCCTTTGTTCTTAAAGCTCTTCTCCAACCAAACTGATTTTA
Source organism: Tricholaema leucomelas (assembly GCA_013400475.1). Lineage (NCBI taxonomy): Eukaryota > Metazoa > Chordata > Aves > Piciformes > Lybiidae > Tricholaema lacrymosa > Tricholaema leucomelas. Next base: position 358,591 of record WAAF01001079.1, read on the forward strand.
TGATTCTATGAATCACAGAATGGTTTAGGTTGGAAGGGACCTTCAGGCTCATCCAGTTCCAACCCCCTGCCATGGGCAGGGACATCTCCCACCAGCCCAGGTTGCTCAAAGCCACATCGAACCAGGCCTCAGACATCTCCAGGGAGGGAGCATCCACAGCCTACCTGTGCAACCTGTTGCAGTGTCTCCCCACCCTCATTGTCAAGAATGATTCCACTAACTCCACTCAGGGACTGCATCTGCCTGCTCTTCTTGCATAGCACCACCATGAAGCATGAAGCTGTCCTACCTTTGTTGTAATCACTTCATCTCCATCAGCCAAAGGACTGGGTTTGGTGAGCAAAATGCTGGATGTCAACCCAGTCACTCTGCAGATGCTTCTGTCAGGATCTCCAGAGGCCACAGCACTTTTCTGTGTGGGGAGGAGCAGAGTAGCTTGGAGATTCTTTCCCAGGGATAAGAGGACACCTTACAGGGTGTTGAGTCCTTGAGACCCCTTCCTGACTTGCTCAGTGTAGCGGTGAGGCTTAAAAACCCTTTCTTTTTGTGCCTTTGCTGGTGGCTTATTGTTGCTTCCTTTAGTTCACTTAGCAGAACAGGTGGCCTTATTCTTTGGTGTCTTGGCAGATTTCCTCTTAAGGCTTATTTTAGAGAGTTGAAAGAGGAAAAGGGCACAGAGTGCTTTTTGAAGCTGTATTCACTGAGGATTCTATTCCCACCAGCACTGTGAAGTCCAGAATAGTTACTGCAGGATTCGTTGCTGCTCTGAAGCAATTATAGTTTCTCAGTCTTCAAGTGGGGGACATTGTCCTGTAAAGGGAGAATGTAAGCAGGAGAAGCACTGAAACGTGGCAGGAAGGATCACAGCTTTTATTCACTGCCTCAGGCTTTATCCACTTTGTCTCAAGATGTGCACAGATTTTACAGGAGCATGTTATGGCTTAGAAGGGTGAAAATAAACGTGGTCAGCACTCTTCACCTTTGACTAGTAGGTGGATGAACAGAATTGCTGCATAATGAGTTTTTACCTTTATTAACCCACTCTTTCCCCCTACCTTTGTCCCACTTGCTGTACCTTTTGAGGAAGGCTTGACCCGAAGCATCTGGTGAGCAGCTGCAATGAGATTTTGCATTTTCTGCATTAGAAAGTGTTTTCTGCACTGAGAGTGGGAGATGGGTGCAGCCTCTTCTGCTCTACAGGAGAACGCAAAATAGATGGAGAAGTTTATTTTTTCTTTTAAAATGCTCAGTTATTACTAAATACATTCTAAAAAGCTATTGATTTTGTCAGTGGGCTGGGCACAGGAAGGGAGACATGCTTGTGGCAGGTGCTTCTGTGTGTGCCTGAGGGAAAATTGAGCACTGATTTTATTTTTTTTTTTGTGGGCAGAGTCCAGCAGAGCCTGACTGCGTCACCTCTGTCACACCGTGCCTCTGTTTCCAGGAAGTCATTCAGTGCAGGGCAGTCTGACTAAGCAGATTCTCCAGTGAACTGGAGCTGGAACACTTTTGGTTGTTTGCTCTTTTCTTGATGTCTGATTCATTTGAGTTTTGTCTGGGACTTTGGAAGGATGACTACAGCTGTGGTGAAGCACTGGGATTGCTTATTGGAAGTAGCTGCAAGAAGAGCTGATTGTTCCAAGTCTTTTCCACCTCCCTGTTTTCTAATTACATGTTTGAGTTTCTCCCTGCTCACATCACCTGTAATAAATCAGACCCCAGTCTCTGGCTCTTCTGATACAGGTCTTTAAATGGTGTTTCCAGTTCAGCAATCAGCTGGTGGAGGATTGCTTTTAAGGACCCAGCTTACACTTGCTTTATTGTCCCCTTCATGTGTGAAACAGATGTAAGCTCCACACAGATGGCTGCTTCTTCCAGCAGGATTCCAGCTGAAGCTCTCTGCTGAGGACCTCTTCCTTAAAGAGTGGTGGGGATCTTGGTAGCAGTCCCTCCTTTCTGCCAGATGTGTGGACAGTGGCTGATGCAGAGCTGAACTGTGCTCTCTTGCAGACCAATGTGCCAGTCTAAGGTGTCTACTTCTGCTCTCCAGTAGCCACTGGAAATGGACAACAGAGTAGGAATTGAGGCAGGTGGTAAATCTGGGGAAGGGATGGAGTCCTGCCTGCCACTTCCTTCATTTCAGCCTTACTTTGAAGAAGGTGGCATGCATCAGATCTGATGTGAGTGCTTTCTGCTGGATCCTTGCCACCTGGGTGACTTGTATTTTCTAAACGTGCCTTTGGGCAACCTGTGGGAACAGAAATTTGCTGTTCTTGGTCCTTGTCCAGCCACATCTGAAGTCTCGTATCATTGATGTACATGACAGTCAGTTGAGAGCATCTCAACACTCTGCAGCTTTCAGGGGAGAATTTAATGGAGGCTAGAATGAGATGGTAGAACGAAATCCTTAGACCAAAGCCTTTGTGGTGGAACTAATTCCATGGAGTGATCCAAACACTTGGCTCTGTCTCTCAAAAACACCCTGTCAAAGTTAGCACTGCTGAGTGTTTGAGCCCTTCTGGTACTTGCTGGGTACTGATGGCTGGGGCACATTGCTAGGCCTGAGGAGATTTTCTGTGTGAACGTTCCCCCAGTGAGCACACTGTGGATGGCCAAGGCAGCCTCAGCTGCTGGCCTGTGGAGAACAGTGCAGCGCATTGGGCAGTGTGACAGAAAAGCTGCTGGAAGGAGACAAGTTGATACCAAGAGAACTGTCAGGAAAAGAAGGAAAGAAAGATTAGAGAAGCGATAGCAAGAATATATATGTTTTTTTCTGTAGCTTCAGATCACAAGGCCGGATGAGATCATTCCTGTAAGAAGAGATCATGGTAGGGTCTGTGTGATGTTGCTGAGCAAATTCCTGTTTGCTTCAGCTAGAAATGTGTTTTCAAACCGCTCTTTGCTTCTGGCTTGAATTTGTTAGTTTGATCTTGCAGCCATCGGTTTCCTCTCTTGCCTGTTGGATTGGTAGGCTCTGTGGCAACTAGAGCTACCCATGGATGTGACCTCGTTGTCTTACCATCTGAATATGAGATACCTGTGAGCTTGTATAGGACAGGGGAAGTGGACTGAAGCTGGACGAGGGCAGATTTAGACTGGGTGTTGGAAAGAAATTCTTGACAATGAGGATGGGGAGACACTAGAACAGGTCGCCCAGAGAGGTTGTGGATGCCCTCTCCTTGGAGTTATTCAAGGCCAGGTTGGATGGGGATTTGAGCAATCTGGGCTAGTGGAAGGTGTGTCTGACTGTGGCAGGGGAGTTGGAACTGGATGATCTTGAAGGTCCCTTTCAACTCAGCCCGTTCTGTGAACCACTGCAGCTTTACCTAATACTTTCCAGCTTGTGGATGGATCGTTTCCCTTTTTTTGATAAGGCTCCATGTTCCAGTTCCACCTTTCCTCAATGATCCAAAAACTTCTTTCTTCTCTTCAAAGAAAACCCCAAACAACAAATCCCAGTGCCGTAGTTCTGGCCTATATTCTTTTGCATCTGCTAAATCTGGTCAGAAGTGTTAAGTGTGTTTGCATGCTTTCATTTGCTGTCAGTGATGTGTCTTATTCCTTTTGGTTCCTTCACTGAAGGTTTATTTGGGTTTTTGGGTTTGTAATTTTTTTTTTTATTCTGCAGAAACTACTCAAAGACCAGGAACAGGAGGCACTTCCTTTTCAGTTGCTCATCATCTAGGCTGTGCTTTTTCTGTTTTATGTGCAAGAATCATGCTGATGACTTAGAATCATAGAATCGTAGAATGGTTTAGGTTGGAAGGGACCTCAAGGATCATCCAGCTCCAACCCCCTGCCATAGGCAGGGACACCTCCCACTAGAGCAGGTTGCTCAAGGCTTCATCCAGCCTGTCTTTAAACACCTCCAGGGAGGTAGCATCCACAACATAGAATGGTTTGGGTTGGAAGGGACCTCCAGAGGTCATTTAGTCCAGCCCTCCTGCAGTCAGCAGGGACATCCTCCATTGGATCAGGTTGCTCAAGAGCCTTGTCAAGCCTGACCTTGACTATCTCCAGGGATGGAGCCTCAACTACCTCCGTGGGGAACCTGCTGTAGTGTTCAGTGCCCTGATGGTGCAGAACTTGTTCCTAACATCCAATCTGTAATTTCAAATCATTGTCTTGTCCTGTCACTGCCGGGCTTTGGAAAGAGTCCTTCTCCAGTGTTGTTGTCTCCTTGAGATACTGGAAGGCTGATATTGTATCTCTCTGGAGCCTTCTCTTCTCCGGGCTGAACAACCCTAGCTCCCTCAACCTGTCCTCAGAACAGAGGTGCTCCAACCTCCTGATCATTTTTGTGGCCTTCCCCTGAACCTGCTCCATCAGGTCTATGTCCAGAGGCATTCAACTCTGTCCCACATGACATCCGGGTCACCAAACTGGAAAAGCACAGACTGGATGGGTGGAGCACTCACTGGATAAGGAATTGGCTGGATGGTGGCATGCAGAGAGTGGTGATCAACGGCACAATGTCCACCTGGCGACCGGTGACAAGTGGTGTTCCTCAGGGGTCAGTGCTGGGACCAGTGCTCTTTAACATCTTTGTCAGTGACATGGACAGAGGAATTGA
>WAAF01001079.1:363196-467734 GCA_013400475.1 Tricholaema leucomelas
AGGACAGGCTGAGAGAGTTGGGGCTCTTCAGCCTGGAAAAGAGAAGGCTTCGAGGAGACCTTATAGTGGCTTTCCAGTATCTGAAGGGAGCCTACAGGAAGGCTGGGGAGGGACTATTGACAAGGTCTAGTAATGTTAGGACGAGGGGGAATGGGTTTAAGCTGGAAGAGGGGAGATTCAGACTGGATATTAGGAGGAAGTTCTTTACAGTGAGGGTGGTGAGACACTGGAACAGGTTGCCCAGGGAGGTTGTGGATGCTTCCTCCCTGGAGGTGTTTAAGGCCAGGCTGGATGAGGCCTTGAGCAACCTGCTCTAGTGGGAGGTGTCCCTGCCTATGGCAGGGGGTTGGAGCTGGATGATCCTTGAGGTCCCTTCCAACCTAAACCATTCTATGATTCTATGTCCTTCCTGTGTTGAGAACTAGACATGGTACTGCAGGTGAAGTGTCACCAGAGCTGAAGGGCAGAATCCCCCTCTCAGTGTGCTGGCCACACTGCTTGTGATGCCGCTCAGCATGCCATTGGCTGCCTGTCCTGCCTCATATTCAGCTTCTCATAAATTGACTTAGTCAGGGAGCTGTGGACTACCAGAGACTCTTTCAGAAAGAGTTACCTTTAAACAATGAAAAACTAAAAAGAAAATAATGGGGCTTAATTTTTTATTTTTGCGTATGTGGGGCTTGAGTCTCGAAGTCCAACACTTCCAGAAGATGCGGAAATGGAATTGCAGTTCTGACATCCCTGGGTCTGCGCTGGGCATGTGTTGGGATTATGTCAGTAGATGAAATTAAGCACCCAGGCCTCCCTTACTCTGACAGCTCACTAAATGTGCTGGCTTAATAATTTCCTTTAATGCAGGCAGCTGTCCTGTGAAGTCTGCACAAAGGTTATATTGATGCCAGCAGGAGTTCTGCTGGAGATTGAAGGTAGTGTGTCCTAAATTCATGCTGTCCTTTAGACCGTAATTATAAGTGCACTTTGGCTCCATTCCCAGGAAGATGCTGACACCTGATTGTAAGTTACTGGGAAGTGAACAGCTCCTTGTGCTCTGAAGATGAGTTCCACATCCAAGACTCCTGCCCAGAGTAAAACAGACTTTCCATTTCATATTTGCTGCTTGTCAGCATGGGGCCATGAAACCAACCTGGGATTGCGTTGCAGAATTCCTTGGATCACAGAATGTTGGGAGCTGGAAGGGAGATCTGGAGATTGAGTCTAGCCCCTCCTACCAAAGCAGGGTCACCTAGGACAGGTCATATGGGAATGCATCCAGATGGATCTTGAAAGTCTGCAGAAAAGGAGACTCCACAACTTCTCTGGACAGCCTGCTCCAGGGTTCTGTCACCCTCACACTAAACAAGTGCTGCCTCATGTTGAGGGGGAACCTCCTGGGTTCTGGCTTGTACCTGTTGTTCTTGACCTATCACTGGTCACCCATCACAGAGAGCCTGGCACCTTCATCTTGACACCCACTCCTCAGATATTTATAGATGCTGGTAAGACCCCTTTTCTGATGCTGGATGCTTGTCTGGATGCTTCTTTCTTGGCTTAGATGCTCTTGCCACTTCTTCCTTGCCTCCTCTCACTGTGCCATCTGCCTGTCATTTACTTTCTCCTCTCTCTGACCTATTTATGAAATGTTTGCACAACTGCTTTATGCTGTGGATGGTAGAAGAGTGTTTGACTTGTGACCAGGGTTCTATCCTCTTCCTTGTTGAATTTGTCACGTCCAGTGACTAGCCATGGGGTTCGGTGGGGTCTCTTTGGTCCCATGTTAAATGCAGATGGTGCTAGTGTCCCACCAAGGCCCTGCAGAGCATTTTCTGGTAGTGGTAAAGGCAGGACCTGGTGGCAGCATAAGCCTGGGAGGTTGGGATTTGTCTGAGTCCTTGGCAAGGGGCTGGATCGGGTTTAGGTTGCAGTGCCTTGCTTGCTGGAGTTCAGCTTTCACAAAGAGGAACTTTATTTACGAAGCTCTGGACAGTGATTTCGTTGTCCCAGCAATGCTGGGCATGAAGGGGAGCATTGAGGCTCTTCGTGGGTCCAGGTTCCCCAGTCTCCACCTGTCAAGGGGTGGCAGTAGGCAGTTGCCCACTGCCATGGGGATTCTTGCCTTTCTCATGTCCAAGGATTAAGCTTTGAATCTGCTGCAGCTGGGCTCAAACTCTGCAGAAGCCCAGCAGCAGGCTCTGGAAGTTTTTCTTGTTAGTTTAGTATGTTGCATTGAGATGATACTCCAATAGCAGCAAGTGACACAGAGCAAGAAAGGAGGCACAGCAGCAGTAGTTGATATGGCTTCTTTCATGCTCTTCATCACCTACTCCAGGGAAAAAACACCAACACCAAATTACCAGTAATCCCCCAAATCTCTCTGTAGTAAGTGTTCATCTGAAGTAGGAGCTTAATAAGACTTGACTGCTCTGGTGCAGGACCTCATATCCCATCTAGCAAGGAGGGAGCACTTCAGAGTTTGGGATGTTTTCATGCCTTGTGTAAGTAATCAGGGTTGGATGTGCCATACACCTCTGGGATAATGCAGGATGGCTGGATTCATTCTGGAAAGGCTGTTATATTGTCCATGCTTTTCTGCTCGAGATACCAAGGGGGAAAACAGAGAGGAGAACAGAGCAGTGCTGGTAAGATGGCTCCTTTCGATTTTACTGCCTGCATGGTGGGGATGAAATAAGTCCTGCCTGTGGTGGATCTGAGGTTAAGGAGCTCTGTTCACACATTCATGGGCATTAGCCTACAAATAATGTGTGGTTTCATTTCTCTCCCCCCACCACCACCACCCCACAGTTGAATGTTGTAGGGGCAGAGAAGGCCACGAAGGGCTGGCAGGATGTTGAAGGACTTGCTGGACTCCCATGGCCCTGCTGCCTGGGGGATTTCTCAGCAAGTATATCTAGGAAATTTTGCCACTTCCTTTGCAACTTATTATTGGCTGGGCTCTGATGCACAGGCTGGCAAGGTCACTGAAATCAGAGCTTTGGGGGGGAAGGGTGGACTTAAAACCAACAAACCCAAACCAGCAAAACCCCCTTAGATGCAGGGTGCTGTAGTATCGGATTGTGTTTCCTTTTGTAGATCAGGCACGCTAAAAGACGTCCTCCAGACGACTAAAGGCGGAGGCACAGCTTCAGCTTTTTTTGGTCTCTGCTTTTTTTGTTTTTATCTTGAGACACTGAGGAAAGAAAATGGAGCACAAGGGGACAAAAAGAACCACTGAACAAAGCCTGTCCTTTCCCCAGCTTTATGGAATAGCAAAAGCCTCTCTGGGAAGAACCTGAGCTGCAGGGAGGGAAGGAGAAGGCTGCCGGGAGCATGTAACCAGTGGTGACATCCGAAGGGCTGCACATTCCTGCTCCCCTTATTTGCATAGAAGATGCCTCCTTGTGTAGCTCAACTCATAAAAAGCCCAAACAATAGCTCTTGCCTGAGAGTCGATACAAGGAGTGGATTGTTAACCTGCTGCTGACCCCCCACCCCCGCCCCTTTCTCTTTAATCTCCAGAAATGAAATAAAGCTCCATGTAATCACTTCTGAACTGGGCTGTGTGAGGCAGACTTTGCTCTGCAGAGCTGTGTTTGCCTGCAAGCTCCAGCCCTTGCAGTTGGAGAGGGTGGCTGTGTGGTGAGCCATGACAAAAGGTGAAAAACTTGCCTTTGTTCTACTTTATCTCGACCAGCCTCCCCTCTGCGTGAGAGGGTGTGCTGCTTGATCAGAGGGAGCTTTAGTGGTGTGTGATTAGTTAAAAGAAAGTGGAATTTCTTCTGTGATACTAAATCCAGTCTAAAGCAGTCTTCTGCCTGGGACAGTAAATGCACCACAGATAACAGCTAGTCTTGAAGGTGAGCCAGAGCTCCTCTGTCCATCTCAGAGATGAGAAAAAGATGTCAAGTAATGTGTCCAGATTGAAAAGGCAAATCTGTGATGGAGCCAGAGAATTAACAGATCCAGGATTGGAGTCCCAGCTAAACCTCCTTCCTCCCCACCATTGCTGTGCCACGTTGCTGGAGATGGATGCTAGGAGTTGGTCAGGGTTCTGTAGTGACTTGCTCCCAAAGGGAAGGTTTTCCTGTGTACAGGAAATAAGTTGGTGTGTTTGAGTTCACATACCATGGAGAATCGGACACCTACTTGGCTATGGGCTTCTTCCGTTCTTATTTTTGTCTGTTCTTTGCTCTTCTTCCTGAACACTGGAGGTCTACCTCAACTTGAGGAAAACCTCGTGAGGGTGCTGGAGGCCTGGAGCAGGCTGCTCAGAGAGGTTATGGATTCTCCTTTTCTGCAGACTTTTGAAATGCGTCAGCAAGCGTTCCTGGGCGACCTGCCTTAGGTCATCCTGCTTTGGCAGGGGGTTGGACTCTCTGGAGGTCCCTTCCAACCCCTAGCATTCTGTGATTTCCTCCTTGGAGCCTACCTGTAGTTACGTCCATGTCTCTGTCCTCAGTGATAGTTACTACCTTATCTAAATCTGATGGGCCATCAGCCCATTTGCTCTGTATTTGAACTCTCTGCATGCCCAAAGCATGACTGAAGACCTAATAACTATTTGGTAACAGTGAGCAAGTATTTTTTTAGAGATAGAAAAGAGTCATGAGTGGAGGGAGCCACATCCAAAGAGTTTAGATCCAGAGTGCACAGCAGCCAGAGGTTTGTGGACCATGAAAGGAATGACCGTGTGCAGGCCAGATGCCCACGACACCTGGGTAAAGCAGAGTCCTGGCCAGCACAGCAAGAGTTGAAGAAGGTGGTAACCAGAACACAACTGGCATTTAGTGAGACACACTGGGAGGCTGAGCTCTTACCAGCAAAACGGGGGGGGGAAAACCTCAGGAGCTGATCCCTCAGCTTGTTAACTTCTGAGTGTTTGAAGCACTTGGAAATTGCATCATTTCTGTGCCCTTCTGAGCACTCCAGAATGGAAGCAAAGTAAAGGTTTGAGTATGCCTGTGTGTACTTGAAATAAAAGCTGTGTTTCATAGGAAGCTCCTATTAGGTCCTAAGCTGACATCTCTGGGTTTGGGTTTTTCAGGGTAGCATTGTCTCCTGCAAAACTTCACTGAGGAGAAATGTGGGAGTGTTTTGTTTTGGCATGGAGTGTGGGAGGTGCTGACGGTTGGGTTTGCTCTGGCTGTGCAACCTGTGTATGGTCTGAACAGGAGGAATTAATATTTTAGTGGTTGAGGTCTTAGGGAGTTCCTTTGTCTGAAGTACTACACTGAAACTAAGGGGATTTTCTGAGTGTTGTGAGAGGCAGGTTTGGGGAAAGAACAGGCAGTGGTTAAGTGTCACATCTGCTTAAGCCTGTGCTGATGTCTGCTTTATCCCTTGGTGACACTTGAAGAGGGCCCTGTAGCCAGTTTGCCCTTGCTTGTGCACGGTGGTTGCTTCCATGTTGGCCATGTGAACTTGCTGCAAATGATGACTGCAGAAATGCTGCAGTAAAGAATTTATCCCTTTCAGGAGGATCTTTGATTTGGAGAACTTGCTTCGTTACCCGTCACATCTGATCTGAGCAAAGAGGCTGCCCACAGGCTTTTCCCTTTATCTAAAGGAAAACTTCCCTCTGAAATCTGATGCAGCTGTGGGATGATCAAGCCAGAGAGAGGCACTGTGTAAACTATTTGTGCTCCATACTCTAGCTTTTAGCTAGATGCTGCTGTTGAGGCTGATAGCATGGCCGTCCAAATAGCAACCTGGTTAAAGAGCAGCCTGCCTCCTGGCTTTGGAGGTGACCTGCCCAGCCACATCCATCCACGCACAGCCCAGCATAGCTGCCTGTTTGGCATGTCCTGACTGCTCCTTTCATCAGGGTGGACAAGAAGCTGCTGCCTGAAGCCACCATGGGCACCTGGCCAGCAAGCTGCTGCCACAAGGACCCGTGACACTGAGGAGCCCTTGGGAACAAGAGCCCTGTGAAGCAGCAGCAGGGTTCTCCTCTGCAGGCTCTCATGGCATTCTGGGGGAGAATTCAGCAAACAGCAGTTTGCAGTTTGGATGTTTTATGGAGAGGAGACTTACAGTAGCCTTCCAGTGCTTAGGGAGGGACTTTTTCCAAGGGCTTTTAGTGACAGGATGAGAAGAAATGGATTGAAGCTGGAAGAGGGGAAATTAGGAAGAAATTCTTTAGAATGAAAGTGGGGAGATGTTGGAACTGATTGCTCAGGGAAGAGGTTGTGGCTACACCCTGGAGGTCATAGGATCATAGGCTGTTAAGGGTTGGGAGGCACCCAAAGAGGTCATCCAGTCCAACCCCCCCGCCAGAGCAGGACAATACTATCTTAACACACATCACAGAGGAACACATCCAGACAGGCCTTGAAAGTCTCCAGAGAAGGAGACTCCAGGACCTCCCTGGGGACCCTGTTCCAGTGCTCTGTGACCCTTACAGTAAAGAAGTTCCCCGTTGTGTTAAGGTGATCTAGGCCAGGTTGGATGAGGCCTTTAGCAGCATGGGCCAATGGGAGGTGTCCCTGCACATTGCAGGGGCGTTGCAACTGGATGATCATAAAGGTCCCTTTCAACCCAACCCATTCTTTTTCTACAAATTGCAGCCTTTGCAGCATCATGAGCTCAGAGCCCTGCAGAAACGAACTCTGCAGACTTCCTCGTGTCCCTCTTCCTGCCCCTCCAAGGCATGGCTGCTCTCAGGGTTTGAATTACCCCATAATCTTTTCAGGAAAATAAATGGGGGATCTGTAAGCTTAAACATTAAGGTCTTTGTCAACCCACAGCGAGTAGCAGAGGCCTCCTGTGGATAAAACTATGTTTGAGGGGAGGTCCTTGTTTTACAGTGCATTGAGTTGTGTTGAAGGATGGAGGCTTGACAGCATTGAGACTGAGGTCTGCTGTGCAGGGGACAGGTGGAGCTCCAGCATGGAGCCTTTTCACTCCCAGGCATTCCTGCCGAGCGAATTGTGCCCCTGGACCAAAGGGCAGGACCTGCAGCCAGGGTGGAGGAGAGGATGTTGAGAAGTATGACTCAGTGGCAGCCCTGGGCTAGCTTGCCAAGTCTGCTCAGGCCTTTTTGTCTTCATCATTTCCTAGCAGATCATCCAAATGTTGTTTTTCTGCTGGAGCCTGTGCCACCTCTTGTCTCTGCCCTGCTGCTGCTTGAGGATGTTTGGGACAGCCCTCAGCACCTCTGCAGCTTTGTGGAGGAAGGTCTAATTCATAGAATGGGTTGGTCCGTAAATACCATCCAATTCCAACTCCACTGCCATGGGCAGGGACACCTCCCACCAGCCCAGATTGCTCAAGGCCTCATCCTTGAACACCTCGAGGGGACATCCACAACCTCCCGGGGCAACCTGTTCCAGTGTCTCCCCCACTTCTTCCTAATCTCCAGCCTAAATCTGCCCTTCAACCCATTTCTCATAGCCTGTCCCACAGGCCCGTGTCAAGAGTCCCTCCTCAGCTCTCCTGAGGCCTCCTTCAGGTGCTGGAAGACGGCTTTAAAGTTTCTCTGGAGCCTTCTCTCCAGGCTGAAGAAGCACAGCTCTCCCAGCCTGTCCCCAAAGGAGAGGTTCTCCAGCTCTCTGATCATCTTTGTGGCCTCCTCTGGACCCACTCCAACACTTCCATGTTCTTTCTTGTGTTGGGGTCCCCAGAAATGGATGCAGTACTCCCATGTGGGGCCTTACCAGAGCAGATCTTGCACTTGGGTCTCTACTGAGTGAAGTTATTCTTTCTGCTGTCCCAACTGTCCTGAGCAGCTTTGCAGGCCCAAATCCAAGTTCCTCCAGCACAGGGTATGTCTGTTACAGGGTAGGTGCACACACGGCCAGCATGACCCTGCTCAGCTCAACCCTCCAGCTCCTGCTGAAGCTGCTGCTGAACCTGTTTTATAGTCACTTAAATGGAAAAGATAGATCACAGCTCAGCAGTGACGCTTCTTCCCATCATGTGGTACTGCATCACCCTGCTCCCTGATGCACAAAACAGCTACAAGGCGCTGCCTGCCTTTGGTCTGCCTCAAAGCAGACTTTTGTAGGAGTTAAAGCAGCAGTTTGTTAGTGCAGAAAATGCTGTGTTCTAATTGCTGCTGGCAGGATGTTCAGGAAATAGGAAGGGGTGAAAGAGTGGTTCTTGATCTGTGCTCTGTGGCACCATGCAGGAGGGACTTCGAGATGCATTAAATGAGCTTTTTGACAGAAAACTTGATAAGCCAGGAATGCCCAGGAAATTCACGGGTGTTGACAGCCGTGCGCTGGCGCAGCAGCCGCGGCAGGCGCTGGTGGAGGGCTGTGCCGTGAGCTATCAGTTTGGTGCATGCAGATCAGATGAGAAGTTCCCTTGAAAACCCTTCATTGAGTACATTCATTAGTGACCAGAGCTGCTCTCCTGGAAGGTTCTTCAACCTGGTCGGAGCTCAGTCCTTCCTTGGAAAGCAGAGATGCTCTTCTCTGCCTCATGTTTGCTGTCTGAATCCTGCATTCACTTTGTATTTGAGTGGCTTTTAGCACAGCAGCTTCACGTGGCTGAACAGTGCAGATTGTGACTTGCTTTAGTGGAAGTGAAACTTGGTTTCTGCAGCCTCTCTTTTGGCCATCCTCAGCCCCCACTCCCAGGACAGTTCTGCCCAAAGCTCCTTCCTGCTTGTGCCCCCAGTGTGTCTATCCAAACCCAGCAGCTACCACTGCATCCTTACTGGGGTCTTGCTCTCATATTGGATCCAGTGCTGTGGGACCTTTCTGCATCCTTTACTGTGGAACATAATTGCTCATTCCTTAACTTATGCCTTCTGATCTTGTGCCTCAGCTGGAGGCCTCAGTGGAGAAGCAGCACTGGAGTAGCCAGAAGCTGACACCCTTCTCCCTGCCCATGCCACCCCAGTGCTCCATCACTGCTTTGTGCTGTTTCTCTGTAGCTCCAGGCAAAACTAAACGTAAGTGTAGTGAGTGTAATTCACATTAGCCTCCTGTCGTTTTCCCTCTCCCTTTCCCATTCTCTCCAGACTTTTTCATGGCCCTGCACTGTATAGCAGTCCTTTAGCCAGGATTATTTGATCCCATTTCATAGAAAAAGGGCTTGGAGGCCACGATTGCTTTATTTCTGTGTTAACTGGAAGGGCTCTTTGGATTGAGAGAGGAAACTTCTCTCAGATCAATGCCAGAAATAGCTCTCCTGCCCCTTCCCTTGACTAAATGACCTTCAGATTTAATATTGATGTGTAGCTTTATCCTTGCTCTATTTTAGACTAGTGAGGTGATCTTTGTGTGCTGGGGGACTGAGTTGGGCTATGCCTCTGTAGGTACTCATCTTACCACCAGCTCCTCTGCATGCTGAGTGCTGCAACTACAGAGGGAACATCTCCACCTTTATTCCGTGGGTGTTCTCTTTTCCTGAAAGGCTCTGGTGCTTTTGTTAGCTTGAGCAGGAATTGACCTCCCTGTGCTTCAAGCAAGAAAAACGGATTTTCATATTTGCTGCAGCTCTGAAACAACTCAGAGTGGAAGGCTTGGAAATCAGGGCGAGCCCAGGAGCGAGTGGGCATGAGATGCGACTGAACACAGGCCTCCTGCAGCACAGCTCTCCTGCGTGGATGGGGCTGGGAAGCAGATTGCTTGTCATTTCTCTGCTAGATGGCTTGGGGAGCCTTGAGTCTGTGCCTGATGGGTGATATCATACCACTGATGCTGTTATGCATCAGTGCTGCCTCTTTGCTGTTTCAGTGTTCCCTAAAATCCATTTGCTCACCTTTTCTCCTGCCCACCCCAGCCCATTCTACCAGTGTTTGGCACTCTGCTTCAGCTGGAAATCCATCCTGGCTTCTGCCTGTGTTGGCCTAATGTCACTACAGGGTCCAGTCAAACACAGTTTTGCTCTGCTTCTAACCCTGCTTGCACTGTGAGCAGTGGGGAAGAGTGGAAAAGAACTTCATAAGAGGCGGCTTTTGTGGAAAGACTTCAGGGCTTTTGTGCTCCAGGTAGAGAGCTTAATTTGAATGATGCTCAGAGCTGTTTGCGAACACAAACTTCAGGCTGGAATTCTGCCTTCTGAGATGTGCTTATAAAGCTCTCTCCTCCCAGGACGTTAAGGAGCAGAGGAGGAGGGTGAGGTCATCTCAGCAGTGCAGGAATTTCCCAGGCCTAGAGAAGCAGCCTGCTTCAGTGCAATCACTTACCCTGAAGCTTCATTTTGATCTTGAGCCACAAAACCTGTGGAGTTAAACAAAAAGACACACCACCACCACCCCGTGATCCGTGACAAAACACCCTTTGACCTCGGGACTTAATGGCTGCATAGTAAGAAGTGAAGAGACTGAAGCTCTGTTTTCATTCCTGCAAAGATTGGAGTATCCTGTGTTCCTCCCTCCTGTCTGTCCCTGCATACTAGATGCAGTGCTGGGAGAGAAGAGGAGAACTTTCTCCTGCAAACTAAACCAAGAGGAAAATGAAAGCATCTCTGATGCCTTGTACTGCTCACTTCCGTCCTGCTTGGGCTGATGTGAACCAGGAGTTGCTTAGCTGAAAACAGTTTAAGCAGATGTCTGCATCCCATGTTAGTCTGTAGTGAGTCTTTGCCAGCTCCGTTGGTGAGATGTTTGGTAACTACTGAAGAAGTCATCTCATGCAAGGAGAGCCAGGGCAGAGGGGGGTCCAAGGACTTCTCCACAACAGGTTTTTTTTTTTGGTTTTTTTTTTTTGGACGTTCTGGGGTGTATTAGAAGGGCTGTGGTAAGGAGGTTGAGAGAGGTTTTCCTCCGCCTCTGCTCTGCCCTGTTGAGGCTGCACCTGGAATAAGGTGTCCAGTTCTGGACCTCTCAGTTCAAGAGGCACCTGAGGGATCTGCTTCTAAGAGTTCAGCACAGAGCCACAAAGCTGCTGCAGGCAGTGGAGCATCTCCCTGTGAGGACAGACTGAGGGAGCTGGGAGCTTGGAGCAGAGGAGCCTGAGGGCTGCCTGCACTACTGTGATAAAGATGTGGAGGGCAGTGGGGCGAGGACGCAGCCAGGCTCTGCTCAGGGATGGCCAAGGGCAGCACAAACAACGAGGGCAAGCTGGTGCAGAGGAGCTTCCACAGGAACATAAAGGAAAACTTTTATTGTGAGGGTGACTGAGCCCTGGAGCGGGCTGCCCAGAGAGTTTGTGGAGTCTCCTTTGGAGACATTCCAAACCCTCCTGGATGCTCATTGTGTGACCTGCTTTGGCAGGGGCTTGAACTGGATGATCTCTCAAGGTCCCTTCCAACCCTAACATTCTGTGATTCTGTGATACCTTATTGTGAGACTCTTCTGCTGGTGCTGCCTGGGCAGAAGCTTTGCCATGACTGTAGGTGTGCTCATTTAGATCAAGTTGAAGGCAGCACTATCAAGAAACTGCGTTTGCTGGTGCTGTTCATGGTGTGAGCTGGGATGTCCTGGAGAACAATTCAATAAATTTTGCCTTCAGTAAACTCTTGTGAACAATGAAAAGCAGGTCCCAAACAAGTCCTGTTCATACATGAGGTTGTATTAAAGCCCTTCAGCAACCAGAGTTCTGAGCCGCTTGTCCTCACCCTGGCCACGCAGGGCTTCTGTGTTCTGGAATATTGATTTACTGTGGAGCATTAAAAATATGCGGGACTCAGCAGAAGGGCCTCCCCAATTGTTAGCTCCAGGAACACTGTTGCTCAGGAATGTGAAATAAATTTTCCCTTTTAACAATAGATCCTGATTTGCATAGCCTCTATTCTTGTTTCCCCAGGGACTGTGCCACTAATGGGCTATAGAGAAGGCTCCCCCACTTTGACACCAAACTGCTCTATTTGCACACATACAAAGGGATCTGCTGTTGAACAAGTGTAATAACTCCTCAAAGGGTTTACTCTGGGCTGTAATTGTCTCCTCTTTGTTGTGCACTTACTTTTGTTTGAAGAGTTGAAGACATCCCCCCTTCCTTCTCATCTTTGCTGTTTTAACTGTGCTCATTTCTGGGGAGTGTGGTTTCCAGTGGAAAGTTCTGTGCTCTCAAGTGTGAGGTTGGGATCTTGTTGCTATTTGGAGGACACCAGGAGCTTGGAAGTGACTTGTTTGCTCGAACAGAAAAGCTGGGAAGGGACTTTTGACAAGGGCTTGGAGTAATAGACTGATAGAGAATGAATTGAAGCTGGAAGAGGGGAGATTGAGACTGGAGATCTGGAAGAAATTCTTTCCAGTGAGGGTGGGGAGACACTGAAAGAGGTTGCCCAGGGAGGTTGTGGCTGCCCCCTCCCTGGAGGTGTCCAAGGCCGGGTTGGATGAGGTCTTGAACAGCTGAGTCTTAATTGTGAGGTGTCCCTGTCTGTGGCTGGGAGGTTGGAGTAGGTGATGTCAGAGGTCGCTTTCAACAAGACTGAGAGAATTTGGGCTCTTCAGTCCAGAAGAGACAGGACTGGGGGGAGGGGATCTGATCAGTGCTTCTAAATAAAGGGTGGATGCTGGGAAGATGGGACCAAGATGTGTTCAGTGGTGCCTAGGGACAGGGCAAGGAGGGGTAATAGGCACAAACATGAACGTAGGGACTTCTATCTAAATGTGAAGAGAAACTCCTGTAGTTCAAGGGCAGTGGAGCAGGGTGCCCAGAGAGGTGGTGGAGTCTCCATCTCTGGAGGCATCCAAAACCCACCTAAATGTGTTCCTGTCTGACCTCCTGTAGGTGAACCTGCCTAAGGAGGGAGTCTGGACTCGATCTTCACATGTCCCTTTCAACCTCTACCATTCTGTGGGATCTCTGAAAAAGGAGGATATGCTCCTGGAAGAAATTGATTGTGAACCTGAGCAGTCCTATTTTGGGGGACAAAGCAGACATCTTGGTACTGTTGAGAACAGCATGTTAAAGCTTTCAGAGGAAAAGCCCACAGCAGTTGGAGCAAACTTGGTTGCCAGTTTTAAACACCTCCATGCACAGTGGAGCTTTACCTTCTTGTTCCTGGGTTTAGCTGCAGGGGGTTCCAAACTGCCTTGCATTTTCCAGTAGGATGATGATCAGGCAAATCCTGCAGGTTGGCAGCATTAGCTGTGCTGCAGAGCTGCTTGGGAGCATGCAGAGAGCTAGATTGAAAAAGTGCTCCAATAAATGCTCTTATAAATGTGGTGTTTTTCAGCTGGCTGCTCTGCTGTGCAGCTGGAGAGTTGGTTTTGCTGGATCTACAGTCAGCTCTTCATCTCCATGCTCTTCACCTCCTGTCCTCAGCTTGCTCCCCTACCTCTCCTTTCTCTCCTGACAGCTTCATGGGTGCCAAAACAGGATTCAGTTACAGAATCACAGAATGGTTTAGGTTGGGAGGGACCTTCAAGATCATCCGTCCTGCTGTGAGCAAAGACACCTCGTGCTAGAGCAGGTTGCTCAAGGTCCCATTCAACCTGGCCATGAACGCTTCCAAGGCATGGAGCCTCCACAATTCTGGGCAACCCGTTGCAGTGCCTCACCACCCTCGTGCAAAAGAATTTCTTCCCAATGTCTAATCTAAATAGAACTTCTTCCAATTTGAAGCCATAACCTCTCATCCTTGCACTCCGTGCCTTTGTCTGTGGGCCAGAGTACTTGTGTTGACATAGCTGAAAGAATAAAATCAGAGTTGTAGGCTTTTGTCACAGGACAGTTGTTGTAGCTGAAGCTGGGCATGTCTGTTTGCAGTCAGCCAGCTGCAGAAATGCTTGGGGCATTGCATAAATGTCACAGCATAAAGATGTGGGGCACTTCATTTGAAATATTCCAGAAGTTGAAACCTAGCCCTGGCAACCAGCCTGAAGAATTTCAGCGAAGATCTTAAAAGCATTCAGGGAAGTAAAGAAGGGGGAAAAATGAATCTCAACTCCAGCTATGAGTCTGAGCAGAGCCTTAGACCAGGCCCTTCTCACTTGCTTTTGACTGAGATGCTGCCAGATGTGTGCCATGAGCTCAACAGAGTGAAATCCTAGTGATAATCCAAGGGCTGGAGCAACTCTGCTGTGAGGATAGGCTGGGGGAGCTGGGATTGTTCAGCCTGGAGAAGAGGAGACTCTAAGAGGACCCTAGAACTGCCTCCCAGGGTTTCTAGAGGCAGGACATGGAGGAATGGTTTGAGGGGCAGCAGGGTTAAACTGGAGCTGAGGAAGAAGTTCTTCATTGTGAGGGTGGTGAGACTGCAATAGGTTGCCCAGGGAGGTTGTGAGTGCCTCCTTCGCTGGAGGTGTTTAAGGCTAGGTTGGATGAGGCCTTGAGCAACTGGGTCTAATTGTGAGTCCTCTCTGCCCATGGTGAGGAGATTGGAGCAGATGATCTCTGAGGTGCCTTCCAACCTGAGCGATCCTGTGATTCTGAGGGGATGATGGTCATTTTGTGGGTGCACAGTGTCACAGTGCCTGCAGTCCAAGGGCTTTCTGGAAAATGAAGTCTATTTTGTTTGTTTTCCAAAACGTGTGACACCCCAAGGTAGCTGAAGAAGTTAAGCAAGCCTGGGGGGTTAGTGATATAGCAGCAGAGGAGAGCAAGGACTTGCCAGGAACCAAGTGAAGTGAGCCTTATGGGAGCAGAGGACTGGAGCTGTGTGGATCTGTTGGGTTGGGGAGTTGAGTACTTTGGGAAGATCCTCTCCACAGTTGTCCTTGGGAATGAACGAGATGGAGCTGCTGAGAGACACACTGGGAAGCCAGCAATGTCCTAAAGCTTATAGAAATCAATAGTGAAACAAAAATCTCAAACCAAGAGGAGCTTGAAGAGCTCTCCAGCACTCAAGTGGTGTTTTCTGTCCCTCACTTCCATATCCCAACAGTTTCAACCCTTAATGGTAGGAAGCTGAGCGGAGGTGAGCGAGCTGAAGAGTGCTTGTACTCCGCCTGCATGGTGCTGCTAAAGGGTTCTTCTGAAAGCACTGAGCCACTGGTAGTGGCCCCTTCCCTGACTGCCTTGCCTTGAAGAGCAAGAAAAGACAGCAAGTTTTGCTGCAGGTCAGCTAAGGCAGAGGAAGACAGAGGTAAGAAGGTGTCTAATTGCCTGTCCCAGGTAGGTCTGGCACAGTCCAGACTGCTGTGGGGTCTGCTGTGGAAGGATTTTCCTGCCAGGCAGGACCAAGTGGAGATAGGAATCTGCCAGAAAAGCATCACCCCATACCACTTCCCACTCTCTTGTTTTAGCAGTGGCCCCCATGGCCTTGTTTGGAAGGTGTCCTCTAAGTGTCACTATATTTGGTGCTAGCTGAACCTTGCTGTTGGGGTGGCACAGGGGACAGGACTGTTCAGAATTTCTGCCCCTTAGGATCCATTCTCATACCAGCCAGCACAGAACTGAACCCAGCCATGGTTTGGTTTCTCTTGACTTGACCATGGGTGAGATGGACACAGCAGAGGGTGGAGCTACATGGTGTGAATAACGCACTGACATCACATGCAGACCTTGCTTGCAAACTGGTGTCTGAAATCCCAGAGATCCTCTTGCTGCTGGCCTTAATGTGTATTTTGGGGTCACCGTTCAAACAGAAGATGTTTGTTGCATCCTTCCAGCTCATTAATGAACCTGTTAAGGGATCTACTCTACTTTTGAGACTCTGTTCTCCCATTTCACAGAGTGCTAGGGGACCTCCACAGATCAGTGCAACCCCCATGCCCAAGCAGGATTACCTAGGACAGGCCACACAGGAACATGACCAGGCTGTCTTTGAAAGCCTCCAGAGAAGGAGATACTACAACCTCTCTGGGCAACCTGCTTCAGTGCGGTCACCCTCACAGTAAAGAAGTTTCTCCTCATGTTGAGGAGACAGCTTCCAGTCTTTGCTGAAAACTGCTGCATATTCCTCTGAAGGTTGCTGGGTTTCCACTGGGACTGTGAATGGGACTGAGAAGGGCCCAGGACAGACAGGAGTGACTCAGCGTCACTGGCATGTGAGTCACTGCTGCGCACCACCAGGCTGCCTGCTTGCTGCTGCAGTATCCAGACCTGGGAGGTGGTGGCCTCCAGGTTATTAACACAGTGGGATGAAGCTCTGTGCCTTCATCTTGTCAGCTGAGTGGTTCCTGTGATGCCTGGGCCAGCACAGGCATTTCACCTTCAAATTCTAGTGTCCTCCAACTGCTCTGCTTTCACAGAATCGGAGAATGGTCTGGGTTGGAAGGGACCTCCAAAGGGCATCCAGTCCAACCCCCTCTGCAGTCGGTAGGCACATTTGCAACTTTCAGGTGTTAACTCCATTTCTGCAGCACAGCCAGACCCTGAAGGTGTCACAGAGTGTGGGACAACTGAAGTTAAAGTCTCCACAGGTGATGTGGGTGGTGCTTCATCAGAATTGCTCTGAGCTAAAAGTGGGAGGTAAATCAAATGGCGACTTTCAGTTTCCTGGTGAGAAACGGTGTGGGGTTGTTTGCTCTGAGTGTATCTGGGTAGAATTTGCTGGCTTCTTCCCTGCCTGCTTGCTGGGATCCCTCTTTCATGGCCTATCTTCATCAGAGTATTTCATGGAAGGGAAGCAGGACAGATTTAGCAGCTTGGCTTGGTTTGACTTCCCTTTCTGAGGACACTTTGTGAAAAATCATTAGCACTTCAGAAGTCTAAGTCCTGTGAAGATGAGCCTGGTCCCGAGGTGTGTGAGTGGTGATGATGTTGTTCAACAACATCAGTAACCTCCCCGGGTTTTATTTCGGGGGAAAACGTCCTTCTCAGAGAGTGGCTTCAAGGCTTAGGTGAGTTCTGCAGCTTCCAAAGTAGTTCTGAATTGCAGTAAAAGCTGTCAGGAGGCAGGCAGGGCTGTGAAGGTGGTTTGGTAGCTCTGGGTTTCTCTGTCCAATGAGCTGCTTGGGAGAGGGTGTCCCCTGCCTCCCCTTTGGCAGTCGTTGCACTTTGGTATTCTGAATTTCCCTTTTATTTCCCCATCTGTTGGTTTGGTTGTGGATTGAGTTTTGTACCTGTCCAAGGTGGCCTACTCTGGGTGATCCTTTCTGGCGGAGGGGGGTGGACTGAATCTCGAGGTCCATTCTGATCCTCTCCAATCCTTCAGCTGTGCTTAGCTTGCACTAGGAAGGGACTTGGGGTATTTTGAGGAGAGAAACTGTCACAACAGCATGACCTCTGAGGCAAAGGTGTAGGCTGCAGCAGGAAGGAGGCAAGAAATGAGCTCCAGGATGGAGCCTTGGGTGAGGGGCTCAGTAGCAGTGTTGAGCTATGGGCTAGGCACCATTTCTGCCACTAGGCTGTTAAACATTTGGATTCTGCTGCCACAGGCTGTGTGGTCTCATCCTGCATTTCTATGCAGGGCTTCAGACATCCTTTAAGGACTGGCCTAGGCCAAGATTTTTTTTTTTTTTAATAGAAATGAGCTAGCAACACCAAACCAAACCTTTCCTATCCTGGCTGGAGTGATGATTCCTCCGCAGACAAAGCATTGCATGCTGTAGCCAGCAGAGTGGTTTGGATGGTTCCTCGTCATCAAAAAAGAGGGCAGTTGTGATCTGCTGTATTTGAATGCAAATTCCACATGGCCCCCGGGTTGCTGGCCGCTGGCCAGGGCTGCTCTCTTTCTCGGGCAGGAGCCTGGCATTGCTGAGCCTTGCTCAGCCCCAGCAGAAGCAAAACGCCTTAGGATTTGTGCTCACAAATTTCCCCCCTCCCTTCCCCGAGCAGTGGGGATTTCAGCGAGGAACACTGGAAATAACTCTTCACTCCCAGCCTACAGAGAGGTCCTGGGTTGTTGTGAATACGGGAATGAATGAAACCAGTTGAGGTTTGAACTAGATTCAGATCAATGCTGAGCACATGCTGGGACTAGAAGAGCCCTTCAGAAGCTGCTGTTTCTGTCCACGGGTTGGGGGTAGGTGTTCTGCTGAACAAATTGTTCACTTTGGCTTCTTTGCAGGCAGAAATGTTATGATCAGCTAATGAGATTGTTATTCATTTTGTGGGGTTTTCTCTTCCTTCCTTGGAGTTGTCATGCAAGTGGATTTGGCAGAGATTTAACTCTTGCTCCACCCACAGAGCAGGCTTTGCTCTGGTCTGAAATAAATAGGGTCTTCGGTGGTCCCTGGAATGAACTCGAGGAGTGTATGGAGAAAGAGGAAGCTGGAGAATAGCAGCTGGAGTGGGTGCAAAGCAGAGAGTTGTTTGGGCTGGAAAAGACCTGAGACCATCGAGTCCAACCATCAACACACCACTGCCATGGCCACTAATCCATGTCCCCCAGTGCCATGTCCACACATTTCTTGAACCCCTCCAGGGATACTCCACCTCCCTGGGCAGCCTGTGTCAGTGCCTGAACTTTGTTCTTCAGCGAGGCACAACTGAAGCTCATGAGGGCAGTGAAAAAATTTGCATTCCTGTAGTGCCTGGGGAGTGATACTTAGACCACTTAGATTTTTTTTGCTGCCAGAACATAGTATGTGAGCAGAGAAATGGCTTTGCCATTTGGCTGTGCCCCGTAGTTCCAGAGTGTACTGCTAATGCTGTCCCCAGGGTGGATGGAAATGATCAGGGAGCTGGGGTTGTTCATCCTGGAGAAGAGAAGGCTCAGGGGGGACCAGATAGGAGGCCTTCTACTATCTAAAGAAGGCTGCAGAGGGACTGTTTGCAAAGGCCTGCAGTTACAGGATGAGGGAATGGTTTGAAATGAGAGCAGACCAGATTGAGATTGGATGTTAGAATCAAGTTCTGCACCATGAGGGTGCTGGAACACTGCAGCAGGTTGCCTGGGTAGGTAGTTGAGGCCCTATCCCTGGTGATATTCAACATCTGGTTTGACAAGGCTCTGAGCAACCTGATCTAGTGGAGGATGTCCCTGCTGACTGCAGGGGAGTTGGACTGGGTGACCTTTGGAGGTCCTCTCCAACCCATACCATTCTGTGGCTCCAACAGAAGTGTCCCAGTATTTTACTTTCTTTTCAGCACAGATGTTTGAACTCCTTGAAAGATGAGCAGAGAAGGAGGATGGGGAACTTGATTTAACCTGCTTTTTATGCTGATGTTTCTCAGTTTCTGGCAATTGAACAGGAGTTGATTTAACCATGAGATGGTTCTTGGCATCTCACTGCTGTTCAGGAGCAGGCATTGCACCAGTATGGACAGAAAGTGTTGCATTCACACTGGTCAGCTTTGCCCTGGGGCTGCTGCCCTGTGATAGGTACAGCAAGGAGAGCAGGCAGACTTCATGTGGCTGATTTGCCCTTTAGTAGAATTCGCAGCTGAATGCCATCAGCTGCCATCTTTGCAGCCACTTCTGTGGTCCATTGGCAGGTTTAAGTCCCTGATGAAGATCCCAGGTGGAAGCAGGGACTTAGCTGTGGTGTGCCTCATTTGTGTTTGCTGTAGCTGGCAGCAAGATCTCTCTGACAATTAAGAACAGAGAACTGCAGCGAGTGCTGATGCTTGGACAACTCTTGGGAAGGCACCAAGTGCACCTCTGAGCATCTTGGCAGTGGTGGGATGTGAAGCTGAGTGCAGAGCTGGGAAGAGGAAGGCAGCTTGTGCAGAGATTTTGGAGCAGAATCAAAATCTGGGGTGGGAATGTGGCTTCCTGCAGCTGCAGATTGGCTGCTGCAGTCTGAGGTGTGCATAGCTGCTGCTGAGATCTCACATGCTGCTTTTTGCTTCTCTGGGGAGAGGGCAAGTGTGTGAAGGGCTGCAGAGAGCCAAAACCAGGTTGCTACCAATCCAGAGCAAACCAGCTGGCATGTTAGGAGTAGGTTATGGCAAACCAGTAGCACTCAGCCTGGTTTTTGTGGCAATCTCTTGACAGATCCAAAGCCTGGTAGACCCACAGGGGATGAAGATGGACAGCAGCTCCAGAACAATTCCAGGTTTTCAGTGTGGTGGGAAAGAAAGGATGTAGCATGATGAGGTGGGACTCCAGCAAGTCAGTGCAGGACGGGGATTGGACAAGCCAGGAAAAGGAGAATTCAGCTATGGAGCACAGAGTGGATCAGGATAGAGACCTCCAAGAGGAACCATCTCTGTGCAGGCAGTCTGGCAGAGGGAGATCTGTGGGACATTGTTTTACAATCTCCACTCCCTCCCTTCTCCCTCACACAGCTGTGCCTCAGCCTCATGTTAGAATCTAAATCCCCACAGCATGGCACATGCAGGATTGTTAGAGAGGGGAGTGCCAGTTGTGGGTCATCTGGCAAGCATCTCCTGGCTCCCAGTTTGAAACCTCCTTTGGTGGACAGGTGCTTAGTTGTTTTATTTGGGGGTCCTTTAGTGCACTTCTTGGGGATCTTTCCTGACACCATGGAGAGCCTCCCATTGGAGGTCAGCCAGCACCTTTCCAGCTTGTCTCTGTTAGGAGAAGAGGCTGAGCTTGGCTTTTGGGAGAAGGTCTTGAAATGTGAGGTTTTGAAGCAGCCTCAATGATGGGTGATGATTTCTGCCACCAAAAGCTGTGTAGAAGGGGAGAGAGTAAATAGAGAGCGGCCTCTGCATTGGTAGGTGACTCCATTTCTGGGGACAGAAGAGCCCCTGGGTCTCTGCCAGTAAGCAGTGGAGGAGGGGAGACATATGGACAATGCCTGGAGAGCTGCAGCTCTTTGCCTGGTGTTGCAGCATGGATCTGGGTCTGTTCTGGAAGGGAGAGGCCAGTAGCAGCACGGCCAAGGGCTCCCTGCTCTGAGGCATGCTCTGGGGTGTGCTGGCTCCTCTGCCATGAGCCCAGTCTGGAGGGCTGTGCTGCAGCAGAGCCAGCAGCACCCTGCACCTCAGCTCTTGCTTCATGGCTCAGAGCATTTTCTGGTTCCCATCACTGTTCCACCACACAGGCTGCTTGGCTGCGTGAGGACTTGCTCAGTGTTTCTGAGCATTGCATGTCTCTCTCTCTCTGCTGTCAGCTCTTTTTATTCCAGCATGACGTGTTGTTCCTTGTTCCTCATTGAACATCGGGATGATTGGGGCTTGCTGAAGTGCTCTGGGTGGCAGAAACGCTCGAACTCCACACCCAGGCAGCTGCTTCTCATTCATTACTGCTGGCTTCTCAAAGTGGTTCCCCTCCAGCCTCTAACTTCTCAGCATGAAATCTCCTACCTTCATTTTTTCTGTGCTGCTCTGTGTCATCATCAGGATGGTTTTGCAGCAGCTGGTGGATCTGCTCTGTTTGCTTTGCAGCTGGACCTTACTGGTACTCCCTAATTCCCTCAGCTTGTTGGTGCTGTTCCTGCCCCGGTGGTATTCAGCAGAAAGCAAGACAGACTGACAGCTCACAAGGGCCTCTCACCACTGGTGGAAGGAGGCCTCCTGGCTTCTCCGGGGCCCAGAAGAGGTGAAATGACTATGGATCTTGTGAGACTTGGTGGTACAAAACCAGCTAGCAGCATGGTACTGCAGAGAGCTGCAGTTTCTTCTAGGGCAATATGGAAAACCTGCCTGTGGGAGAAGGACACAGATGTGCTGTTATTGGGAGCAGAAAGGTCATAGAAACACAAAATGGCTTGGTTTGGAAGGAACCTTCAAAGTCATCAGTTTCTTCCTCATCTCCGGTCTAAATCTGCCCTCTTCAAGCTTCAGTCCATTGTCCCTCATCCTGTTACTCTGTTCCAGCTTGTACCTGTTGTTCCTCGTGCTGTGACTGGGCACCACTGGAAAAAGCCTGACACCTTCATCTTCACCCCCACCCCTCAGATATTTATAGACACTGATCAGATCCCCTCTCAGCCTTCTCTCCAAACTAAACAGCCCCAGGGCTCAGTCTTTCTTCACAGCAGAGATGTTCTAGACCCCAGTCATCCTTGTAGCCTCCATTAGACTCTCTCCAGCATATCCCTGTCTCTCTCGAATTGGGGAGCCCAAAACTAGACACAGCATTCCATGTGTGGTCTCACCAGGGAGGGTTTACCTGCTTGGGGCTCCTACAGCTTCTCCAGCACCTCAGCTGCTGAGCTGCCTGAGCCAGTGCCAGTAGGGATGCAGAGCTGGAGGAGCAGAGGCCGAGGCGTTGCCGTATTGGTTGGCAGGGTGGGCGGTGTTTGTGTTGCTCATTCAAACCAGGCTCAGATGAGAGCCCACACCCCTCTCTGAGCTGGCTGCAGCCAGGCTCTGCCTGCCCTGCCCGAAGGCAGCTCTCTGGGCTGGTGGCACCGAGTCACCTCTGTCGCTTGGCTCCTCCCCTGCCACAGGGACGCTGCTGCCTGGCAGCTGCACCTAGCTGCTGGGGTTTGTTTTCTGGAGATGACTTTGCCCTTTGGGATAGTTGATTTTAACCCAGAGTTGCCTGCTTTGCCCTTAGGGAGGACCTGAAGCCCATCCCAAGGCCTTGCATAGATGTAACCTGGGATTTTGTCAATGCTTATCAGTGTCTGAAGGGTGGGGGCAAAATGGTGGGGCTGGGCTCTTGTCAGTGGTGCCCAGTGGCCGGACAAAGGGCAGTGGGCACAAACTGGAACCCAGGAGGTTTTGCTTAAACATAAGGAAAATCTTCTTTGGTCTGAGGGTGCTGGAGCCCTGGAGCAGGCTGCCTAGGGAGGCTGTGGAGTCTCCTCCTCTGGGGAGATTCCAAACCCACCTGGGCAACCTGTTTTGGCAGGGCAGTTGGAGTGGGGAACTCCTGGGGTCCCTTCCAGCCCTCACCATGCTGGGATTCTGGGACTTCACTTTGTCCCCCTGCCCTCCTGCAGTCGTACTAAGCTAGGTGCTGTTCTTCAGGGAGAAGTCACCTTTGAGCGTTCCTCAGCTTGACAGAGTTTCTGCCCTAAAGGCTGTGTGCTTCTGGGCACAGGCTGTCACCTCTGGGACAGCAGCTCTTGGCACCACTGTGAGGCTGCAAGCACAAAGGGCAGGATTTGAGCTCTTCCACCATGGTTGAGGACAGGGATCCTGTTCTCTCCTCGCTCCCTCTCATCAAGCCCTGCAGCTTTCCCTTTATTTATAACCCTGTGGGCTGACCGTGGCTCGGGTTCCCACTTGTTGTTCCTCCTGCAGCCCTCTTGGGCACCTTCTGGGCATCTGCACGTTGCCTCCCCAGGAGGAGATGGATGTGAGGCTGCTGGCCCTGCACGTATGCCCCGTTTGCAGCAGGCACCATCTGCTTGGACTTGCAGAACGCTGTCCTTGTCGCTCAAGCTGAGTGCTGCGGCAGCTGGGCACTCGTGGGCGAGGGGTGGCTGGCAGCGCCGGCACCTCATCTGCTGAGGCCACTCTCCTGGCACGCTGATGCCTGCAGAACAGGAATGATCCTACCTGGGAAAGAGTTTTTTTTAAAGGCTCAGGTTCTTAAGTAATGAATTTCTTGAGCTGTTCAGTGAGGTGTCTGAACAGCAGGGGCTGCCCTGTGCCACCTTCCATAGCCTCTTCGGTGCAGTCGCATGTGGCACACCTGCGCAGCAGCACAGGGAAGCATTTCCCCTGGAGGCTGCTTTGCTGCTGCTCACTTCCCTCCCCATGCCAGTTTGCCTCTGGAAGCGCAGGAGGACTCTCCAGACAAGCCCTGCAGGCGCTTGCAGCGGCACCACTCTCAGCAGCCATCTGGCCACCCCTCCTGTGGTCTTGTTCAGCTTAATCCAAAGCCTGTTTGGAGCAAGTGCAATCAGGTCTTTTTATTAATTGTCACATTAAAGTCCCTGATGTTTAGAAGGAAGGGAAGTTCTTTTCCCTACCCCTGGTGCAGAGTGTTTGGTAAGGTTTCAGGTGACTGCAGCCACATTAGGTGCAGTAAGTTTGGTGAGATGCTGCAACAGGTTGCTAAGAGAGGTTGTGGATGCCTCCTCCCTGGAGGTGTTCAAGGCCAGGATGGATGAGGCCTTGAGCAAGCTGCTGTAGTGAGAGGTGTTCCTGCCCACGGCAGAGGGGTTGGTACTGGCTGGTCTTTAAAGTTCCTTCCAACCCAAACCGTTCTCTGATTCTATGAATGTATGAATTTTGTTTGAGGTTGCTACTTTCTAGTGCTAGCCAGGACAATCACTCTTGCAGAACACTTTCACAAAGATTAAAGCTGCAGAATCTCCATAGCTTGTTACCCAAAAGCTGATCTCCATGAGGAGAGCACATCCATGTTGCTGACAGCCCATGGCAGCCAAGGATGTAATTGAACAGGCTCTGAAAAAGGATGAATTCTAAATATAGAGGGAGCAGGGTACGCTCAATACTGTTTTGGAAAGTGTGACTGAGCCATCATTATGTCTCTTCCCCTCCTCCACCTATGCTGCACGGTGTCAGAGGATTAAGTCCACACTTCTGAGTTTCACTTTCTTGGTTTATTTTTGGTTTGAGTCCAGTGGGTTTCTCTGGGGTAGGATGTGTCCTGATTTTGAGGTGAAGAGCAGGTCTGCTGTTGCTTACACTGTCATGGCACTCAGGAATCTAAATGGGCCTCAAGTGGTTTTTAGGCTTTATCTCAATTTCTGTCTCATCTGAGCAAAAGAAGATGATCTCTGATGCAGCAGTCCAGTGTCATTCCAGCAGCCACAGGGGCTTTATGACTTTGCAAAGGCAAGCAAGGAAGCTGACAATTCAGAGGTGTTCTCAGCAGCTTTTGGTATCTCTAAACCCCAATTCCCAGTGGCATGTGGATCTCCAGAGAGTGGCCAAATACTGGATTGAGATGGGACATCAGGAGGAAGTTCTTCACAAAGAGAGTGGTGAAATACTGCTGCAGGCTGCCCAGGGATGTGGTTGAGTCCCCATCACAGAAGACATTAAAGATCAGAGTTGGTGTGGTCCTGGGCAGCCTGATGTAGTTGGGCGTGTTCTGCTGGCTGCAGGGCAGGAATTGGACAAGATGACCTTTGAGCGTCCCTTCCAGCCCAATGCAATCTGTGAATCTGTAAAGCAAAGAAGCCTCCTGAGGTCTGTCTTGGAGCCCTAAACTTTGCAGGAGCTCAGAGAATTGACTGCATCCATGTGAAGATGCCATAAAAGCAAACGCAGCCACTGCAGAGGTTTTCCCAGGGTTGAAGTTATAAACTGAGATGAACTCTTCCTCAGTAAAACTGGTCTTAGCTTCTGAAATAAAAGCATGGTAGAAATGAACTGCAGCTTGGCTGGCAGAGCAGAAAGCACACAGCCTTGAGGGAAACTCCACCGTGCAGGCAGTGGCAGTGCTCTGAGTCAAGCAGAACTGCTTTGCCAGCAACGCTCAGAGCAACAGCTCTGAGGTAAGGGAGATCTGTGCCCCAGTTCTGCTTTCCTCTGGTGATGTGGAGGGGATCTTGATGCTGTTTGGGCTCAAATTGGAGATTCCTTGTGGGGAGGAGGGGCTGCAGTCTTGCTTGCTTGCAGCAGAGTTAGGCATGGCTGGGCAGGAGATGGGGATTAGAGCTGCTGTGATAGGGTGATGCTGGGGTGGTGTCAGCTGCTCAGCCCACTGGGAACAAGATTAACCCTGTGGTCACTCTGCCTTGCTGCTAGGGTCTGTCAGATCTTGACCCAGCCCTGGTGCTCAGCTGCCCTGGTCATCTTTTGTCTCAGTTTCTGCTGGTTGCATCCCTGGTGTAACTGATGGAGGATTAAGGTCTGGCCTTGCTGTGGTAGCCTTCTACAATAAAAATAAAGCAGGCACTTTGCAGAGGAAAATATTCCAGAGAGAAGGACTTAAGCTCTTCAAAGGGCTTTGAAAATGGTCTTAAGAGGACAGGCAGGACCATAGGCAGAGGATACAATTGTCCATTTTGGTGGCAGTCTGGCCTCATCCAAACTGGCACTGAGGCAACATCGCCCTCACAGCTGGAAGGCCCAACAAGAACAGGGGGAACTTGCCCTGCTCTGCACTTGTGGCTTTTTCTTACACTTAAAAGGAGCCACCTCCTCCTTTCAGAGTTTTTCTATTAGTTGACTTGAAACTTGTCCTAACCCTGCTGCCTTTGGGTTTGGGGGTGATTTCTTTGGGTTTTTTTTAGGCAAGGGCATGATGGTAGCAGTGCATCTAAATAAGGGCAGATGCACAGGAGGGGTGGGCTCTTCTGAGAGCTCGATTAGTGCTGTTGATCTCTGCAGCTGGGACTGCTTCCGAAGTAAACCTCATTTACCCCAGGTGCTGCTTTCGCTCTGCTGGCAATGGGCTCAGCTCTCTTGGTTAAGCTTTTTGTTTTGAAAGAAGATGCTGGACCTTGCTGTGGCTTCCCTGCCCCTTCTGTGTTCTTGCTGGGTTCAAAAATACTCCAGATGTGCAGAGGGATTTATTTTGTGATTAATTTCTTAATTGCCAAGCATCCAGATGTGGCAAAGGCTTTGTGCAGCAGCACTGGATTTGGGCTAGTGCTGATGCTTTGTTTGTACACCATAGATTCATAGAATTGTAGAATGGTTTGGGTTGAAAGGGACCTCAAAGCTCATCCAGTTCCCACCCCCTGCCATGGACAGGGACACCTCCCACTAGCCCTCGTTGCTCAAGGTCTCATCCAGCATTGCCTTGAACACATCTAGGGAAGGGGCATTCACAACCTCCCTGGGCAGCCTGTTTCTGTGTCTCACCACCCTTCCTAATCTCCAGTCTGAGTCTGCCCTCCTCAAGCTTCAATCCATTGTTCCTCATCCTGTCACTACACTACCTTGTAAAAAATCCCTTCCTGGCTTTCCTGTAGCCCCCTTCGGGTACTGGAAGCTGCTCTGAGGTCTGCCCAGAGCTTTCTGTTCTGCAGGCTGAACAGCCCCAACTCTCTCAGGCATAACAGAGGTGCTCCAGCCCTCTGATCATCTTCATGGCCTCTTCTGGACCATGTTGTGGTTTTCTCTCTCACTGGGTAGCATTAATCCACTGGAATCAGGATTCTTAGGGTGTGTTTTCAGGATATTATGGCTCTTGGGTTGGGATAGTGGAGCTGTGGACCTTATCATCCTTGTGTTCATCCCATCCCACAGTGTGATAGGAGGCAGTAAGGGGGTCGTTGTAGCAGGAGCAGTGGTCTAGGCCATGCACTACTGACAGCACATTTCTGCCCCTGCAGAAGGGTGCTTTGTGTTTGCAGCTGAGATAAGGTAGGAAATCAGGCAAGAGCTGCAAAGTGTGTGGGTTCCCTCCTGCACCCACACGTGCTTCTCTTCACACTGGTTGCTCCTCAGCCCTGGGGATCAGGAGTTGCTCACTTGGTAATTTTCTGATGTTTTTTCCTGGCCTCTCTGTTTGCTCAGTCAAGATGTCAGAGCAGAAATCAAGTTTACTGCTGCCTGCTTTCCTTTGCAACACCTTGTTGCAGGGGAGCAGCTTGTGCAGGGTGCTGGTATCTCTACTGCTCCTCTCTAGACAGTTTTTACTCATAAAACAAAATGGTGGGCAAGAAGGCCAGCAGCAGCCTGGCTTGGATCAGCAGTACTGTGCACAGCTGGAGCAGGGAAGGGGTTGGGCCCCCTGTACTCTGCACTGATTAGGCTGCACCTTGAGTCGTGAGTCTAGATTTGAGCCTCTTGCTCCAAGAAGGACATTGAGGGTCTGGAGCAGATCTGGAGAATGGCAACAGAGCTGGTGAAGGGTCTGGAGAACAAGGTCGAAGAGGAGCAGCTGAGGGTGCTGGGAGTGTTTAATCTGGAGAAAAGGAAGATGAGAGGGGAGACCTTTAGGCTCTTTGCAGCTCCCTGAAGAGAGATCAAAGCCAGGTAGGGATTGGTCTCTTCTCCTGAGTAGCAAGTGACAGGATGAGAGGAAATAGCCTCAGATTGCACCAGGGAAGATTTAGGTTGGGCATAAAGAAGAATTTCTTCCCTTTGAGGGTGTCACACCCTGGTCCCAGGCTGCCCAGGGCAGCAGTGGAATTCCTCAATGTAGACGTGCTGAGAGCCATGGTTTAGTGGTGAGCTGGCAGTGCTGGGTTGGTGGTTGGGCTCAGTGGTCTTAAAGGCCTTTTCCAAGCAAAGCAAATCCCTGACTCTGTTCTGTGCTGTGAAACTTGCTGCTGAGATTTACTGGTGGCCCTGAGGTGCGCCCTGGTATTGAGGTGTATATTGTGACTGGTGCTAGAGGTTGGCTTCATGGAAGAACGGAGGAGGAATACTTGGGAAAGTGAGCCTGTGTGGCAGATGTGAGCAGGTAGGGCTGGAGCTGCTGGTTCAGCTAAGCACAGAACAAAATCTTAATGCTGGCACAGACAGGGAGGGCTTCAGTCAGTGGGTACCAAAAGTTGTTTCAGTGCTGCTCTGCAGAGGCTCAGCTTTTACAGCCAGGCTGGTGATCGTTGGCTGTGGTGGGCCGCTGTCAGCCCTGCCGTTGCAGCTGTTGAGCTAGTTCTGCTAGGTTTGTCTGTGGGCTGTGTAATTAAAATCACACTCAGAATACTCCTCTCCCCTCCCCATTTCCCCTCTCTGTTTTCCCAGGAAGCGAAGGGCAGAGTGGAGATGGGCAGCAGACCGTGCAGCCATCGTCAGCCGCTGGAATTGGCTCCAAGCCCACGTCTCGGACCTGGAATACCGAATCCGGCAGCAAACAGACATCTACAAGCAGATTAGAGCCAACAAGGTGAGGAGCAGGGCTCTGGCTACTGTGGTGTTGCTTTATCTGCCTCCAAAGGGCTCTCTGCTCTGGTGCAGTGGTGAGTGAGCACGCAAAGGCTGATGCTTACTTTGCCCCACGCCTAATGCTCTTTGGCATGGACTGAGTGTCATATTTTTACCCTGGTTCAGTGCAGTAAGAGAAGCAAGATCTTACGCTGAAGTCAGCTTTGTATCAGCAGTGTCTTACTTCAAAGTCAGCTTTTAGGTGCTGAACAAAGCTTGCCTTTCCATGAGCGTTGCTGTTCTTCACAGATTCATAGAATAGTTTAGATTGGAAGGGACCCCAAAGCTCATCCAGTTCCAACCTCCTGCCGTGAACAGGGACACCTCCCACCAGCCCAGGTTGCTCAAGGCCCTATCCAGCCTGGCTTTGAACACCTCTGGAGAGGAGGCAGCCACAGCCTCCCTGGGCAGCCTATTCCAATCCATCAGCCTCACTGGAAGGAATTTCTTCCTAATCTCTCGTCTCAGTCTCCCCTCTTCCAGTTCAAAGCCATTCCCCCTCATCCTGTCACTCCAAGCCCCTGTCAGAAGTTCCTGCCCAGCTCTCCTGTAGCCCCTTCAGGTGCTGAAAGGCTGCTCTAAGGTCTCCCTGAAGTCTTGCGGTCTGAACAGCCCCACCTCTCTCAGCCTGTCTCCATAGCCCTCTGATCATCTTCGTGGCCCTCCCTAGCCTCTTGATTGCTATTTTTTGTTGTTAAACCTGCCCTTTTTTATTTGGAGCAGCTGAAGATGGGTCTGAGGAGCAGTTTAACAGGAGAGTTGGTGGGGAAGGGAGGAGACTGTGGAGGAAATTAGGTTCAGATGCTATCACATAACACAGGCTGAAAAAGGAGTCTATCATAAAATCAGGCAGTTTCTAGGTGCTGACTTTTCTCTGTGCAAGGAATTACTTTTTTCGGGCTTGCTCTCCTGGAGGGGGAGCTGGGGAGAGTAGAGCAGGGATGAGGAAGGAATTGTTAGCAGGACTTGTTCAGGCATGCACAGCTAAATGTCAGGCTTTGGAGCTAGGAATGTTTGAAGCTTGTGGCTAGAGGGCTATCACATCAACACAGGGATCCTCAGGAATTCAGAGGCCAGCAGTGCTTTGCCCGGGATGTGGTGGTCTGGGGGTGGAAGGGGAGAGATTTCCAGGTGGGGAGGGAGCATGGGTAGGGGAGAGAGCTTAAATTCTCTGCAGCTATGCGGCAAAACAGGCTAATTGAGTGAGCCAGGGCTGTAAATGACTGGGTGGAAGAGCCCTGCGTTAGAGAGCAGAGGGCTGGTGGGAAGTGGGCTGTATGGCAAATTAATGAACCAGCTTCAGAGTCATCTTCTTCTGTCCTAAGAAAGCCACTCGTGGTTTCTAAGTGTAAAATCCAAAACAGCTAAACCTTTCCATGCCGAAAGTAACAAAAGAAAGAAGCAAACTCCTCTAAGGAAGGGGAAGGTTTGGTGCGGTCAGCAGCTGATGGCAACTGGACAGTCCCATGAAATGGCCTGACCATGGCTACAAGCATCCCATGTGTTCTTATCTAAGGTTGCAGTCTCTAGGGCTGAGAGGACAAGATCATGGTACTGTGTCTGGGTTGGAGAGTACATCTGAGGTTTCAGCAAACAGGATGTCAGCTTGCTTTGATTTGTTCAAACAAAAAACTTTCAACTGGCAGCCCAGAAAGCGAATCATGTCCTGGGCTGCCTTAAGAGGAGTGTGGCCAGCAAGGCAAGACAAATAATTCTTCTCCTTTGCTCTGCTCTGCTGAGACCCCACCCTGAATACTGCATCCAGTTCTGTGCATAAGAAGGGCACAGAGCTGTCAGAGTGAGCCCAGAGGAGGCCACAAAGATGATCCAGGGTGCTAAGGTAGCTACTGCAAGAGTTCAGAGTTGCTCTTCTATTTTATCCTCTTTTTTTTAGGCTGATTAACCTTTTCATGTTAAGGTTTACACAGAATTGTAGGGGTTGGAAGGGGCCTTTGGCGATTGAGTCCAACCCCCTTGCCAGAGCAGGATCATCTAGGACAGGTCATACAGGAATGCATCCAGATGGATGCAGAACCTCTCTGGGCAGCCTGCTCCAGGGCTCTGTCACCCTCATTGTAAAAAGTTTCTTCTCACGTTGAGGTGAAACCTTCTCTGTTTGGGTTTGTATCCATTGCTCCTACTGTGCACCACCAAAAAGAGATTGATCACAGCCACTTGACACCCACCCCTCAGATATTTAGATAGCGATCAGATCCCCTCTCAGCTTTCTCTTTCTCAGACTCAACAGCCCCAGGGCTCACAGTCTCTCTCCGCTGTGGAGATGCTCAGTCATCCTCGTTGGTCTGAAGGACGTGGACAGTTAATTCAAGGCCCTGGATGCCCTCCAAGGGCAGAAGAGGGGGTTGAATCTTTCACCAAAATGCCTTTTTGTGTTATTTTTGGAGATGGGGTGTGGCATGGTGCTGGTCCTCCACACACGGAGTCTTTGTACCTCACTGCTTGTGTGGGTGGCAGAAGCTCCCTGTTTGGAAAGGAGCAAACAGGATTTTCTCTCTCTGGAAGAAGAGGGAAGTTAAGGTGGCAGAGTGAATGAAAAAAAGTCTGAAATTCCTTGAAGAGGAGGTTGTTTTGCACGTCGTCTGTTGTGGACCCAAGTTCAGTTTGTTCCAGATGGGTTCAGGATGTTCCCTTTGTGCTTTTGGCCTGCCCTGTGTGCAGCCTGCTCCGTGGGGAGGGCTGTGCTCAGCTGCTGAGTCAAGAGAAACGCCTGATGGGAAGGGTGGGACTGGAGTTAGGAGGAGCCTCTTGCTGAAGAATCTGCAGCTCTGCCTGGGGTTTCCTGTGTCTGCAGTGCTGTGTTGGGCTTAGGGCGCCACAAGAGTGCTGCTGTTCCTCTCTAGAGCGTTAGGACATTCAGTCTTTCTGATGTGTCAGTCCTCTTCCTCAGCCCTTAGCAGCCGCTGACTTAGGGGACTGAGGCATCTGAGCTCTGTCTCTGAGACCTGTGCAACTGACTTCCTATCACTGCCATAATTAGTGACAAAAGTGGGAGTAAAGAAGCAGCAAACTTGCTCATAAATATTAGAAGGCCCCTTCCTTTTTCCTTTGTTTTGGAGAATGCTGGTGAAAAACAAGCATTGTGTGACCTTGTAATCATGCAGATGTGATCCTCCTTTCCTGTTCCTGAAGGAGAGTTGGGATTTTTATGTTACCCTTCTAATTCCTCTCTATTATTCAGAAGTGTATAAATAATGGAGGTTTAAAACTCTTAGAAGTAGGGCAGAAAAGCACAAGCCCTCAGTGGGAAGATGCTGTCCAACCTTCAGCTGTTGAGGTTGTCTTATGGGCTGGAACCTGGGAGAGGGCAGCTGGTGTCTGTGGTCAGTTTGAGCAGTGCAGTTTCTCACCAAGGGCATGGAAACCAGAGCTGTGACACTCATGAGGGAGGCTGTGCTAAGCCTCTGCTTCAAAGTCAGCAGCAGTGGTGTCTAGAACTAATTCCTGCTCCTTCCCAAGACATGGAGCAGCTCCTTTCCCCCCTTTCAGCTGAAGGCAGCAGTCCTTGGTAGCAGTTTCTGTTCCTCATGGCCCTGCTTCCTCATCTCATTCTCTCATTGAGCAGGTGAGAAGGCCAAGTGCTTTCTGGAGTGTCAAAGGGAAGCAGTTTCCTTGGTTCCAACTTGGCTTTCAGTCCCAGTTTCTCCTTTTTTTCATGTCCACTGTCTCGTGCACCTGACAGCTGGAGATGCCCAAGCTCTTTGAAGCACGCCTGAGAATGCTTCTAGAAGCAGTGGTGCAATGTGAGGGGTTGCTTTCAGAGAGGGATCTTTCAAGAGCAGACCAAAGCAGAGCAGTATGGAGGCCTTTTGGTGGCCTTTCAGTGCTTCAAGGTCCTGATCAGAAAGGTGGAGATAGTCTTTTGTGCAGGGCCTGATGTGGCAGGAGGAGGGGCGATGTTTTGAAACTAAAAGAGGGAGATTCAGGCTGGAGAGAAGGAAGAATTTCTTTTAACAGTGAGGGTAGTGAAAGCCTGGCCTGGGTTGCCCAGAGGTGGGAGATTGGCTGTTCCTGGGACCACTCCAGTGAGGCTGTTTGAGGATCTGAGCAGCCTGCTCCAGTTGCAGATGTCCCTGCTGACTGCAGGGGTGTGGACTAGAAGCCCTTTAAAGGTCACTTTCAACTCAAACCATTTATGTTTCTGTGGCTTGAGTTTAGGCTTCCAGCCTCAATCATCCACTAAACATCTTTCTAGAATGTCAGAAACCTCTAGAAGGTCATCACCGTGTTTATTCTAGAAGCTGGCTACTTCCTCCGTGCTGGTCAGAGGCCACCTCTAGTTGTATTTAGTTGATGAACTTCTTGAATCATCCCTGAGGGCTGCCAGTGTCAATCTGGAAGCCACCAGGCTTGTCTAGAAGATTGTGTTGGGGCATGAGATGAGCCTTAAGAGTGACTTCATGGCCACACAATCAGATTTGACTTTGTGGACTTTTGAGGGAAGCTTTGTCTCTCTCTCCCCTCTCTATACAATGTGTTCAGGTTCCTCACAACCTCCCTTTCTTGTGTCACGCAGTGCAAGCCCCACAATTGTTTTTAGATGACTGCTCTGCCCCTTCTCAATCTGAGCAGCCCTTCCCATGCCTCCTCCTTTGATCAGACACAAACTTGTCCTTGCTTGTTTTTCGTTCCTGGCCTGTAGGTTCTACCAGCTCTCTCTAACCTTGCACATTTTAGTCTGTTTTGTTATAATACAGCTCAGAACATCCGTAATTATAATGGCTTGATTTGACTTGGTGTGGCTCAGAGACAGCAGCCCTGCCTTTGGAGTGAACTCCACTTGGAGTAAAACCATATAAACAGGACAGCATATGTCGAGCCTGATAAAGCAGTTCTCTGCCACTGTGCTTTGTCCCACTAGGTTTATAGCAGTGGTTTGTTTATCTCTGTTTTTCTTTCCTTATTGAATTTTGTCAATATCACTTCTCTGAAAAAAAAGTCTGCTCAGACTAACAACTTTGACTGCAGAGTTTTGGCATCCACTCAAAATGATTTTGCTTGGCTGTGTTTGGTGAGTTCCACTCTGTACTATGAAAGCAGTGCTTCCTGCTCTGTGCTCCAGCAGAATGCTCTCTGCTTTTCCTGGTGTGCAGCTCGCTGAAGCTCCTTGCATGTGGGAGGAGGGGAAGGGCTGGGAAGCAGGACTGCAGCAGCTTTTCAGCAGCTCTGCCTGAGAGGGAGCTAACTGTCTACTATTAATGGGCCGCGGGCATGTGATTTGGCTTCAGCCACTGCTTCTTCCCCCTCCGAGTTCGGCTTATGTGTCAAGAAAATCCAGGCAGCAGGGGACTGGGATTGGCTTCGTGTCTGAGTGATGTGAGAGCACCAGGCCGGCCGCACAGCGGCTGCAGCTTCTGCTGAGACCAAAGGAGCTGCAGTTAATTCCTGTTCCTTTCCCTCTCTTCCAGGGGCTGATAGTTCTTGGTGAAGCCTCACCTCCTGATGCCGCACTAGATGATGTGTCCCGTCCCGTTAGGGCTGAAGTTAAACTGGAGCCTGGGGCTGACCGGCTGGTAAGTGCCAGCAGCAGAAGCGACTGGGTCTGTAAACTTCACCTTGGGGGATTTTGGGGTAGGAAAGATTCCTTCAAGCTGCTGTGGGAGGTAGATCATAGAGTCACAGAATGTTAGAGGTTGGAAGGGACCTCCAGAGATCAAGTCTGACCCTCCTGCCAGGCAGGATCACCCAGGGTAGTCCACACAGGAGTGCATCCAGGAGAGATTGGAAAGTCTCCAGTGAAGCAGACTTCACCTCTCTGGGCAAGCCTGCTCCAGTGCTCTGTCACCCTCACTCTAAAGAATTTTCTCCTCATATTGAGGTGAAACCTTCTACATTCCAGTTTGTACTTGCTGCAGACCACCAACAAGAGACTGACTCCCTCCACTTGACACCTACCCCTCATATATTTGTACACATTGGTCAGATCTCCGTTCAGTTTTCTTCAGGCTGAACAGCCCCAGGTATGCTCATGATGTGTGTCTGACATGGCACTGACCTCCTGCAGCAGCAGCTCCCTGGGACTTCACATGGGAACTGCTGGTCTCTTGGTCTGTGCAGCTCACCCCCACCTCCCAAATCATTATGGGATTGGAACACCTTTTAGAGTAGCCTCCCTCAGGGTCCCTGTTGAAATCTGCGTTAGCATTTTGTGAAGCTTAAAAAACCTAACTAATCCTTTCCTCTAGCTGCAAAAGCACCTCAGACTGAGAGGAGCACAATTAGCAAAGGCTTCTAAAGGTGCAGCTATTAATATCTGCCT
The DNA here is from genome assembly GCA_013400475.1 of Tricholaema leucomelas. NCBI lineage: Eukaryota > Metazoa > Chordata > Aves > Piciformes > Lybiidae > Tricholaema lacrymosa > Tricholaema leucomelas. Next base: position 397,802 of record WAAF01001079.1, read on the forward strand.
GGGTGTTACCCCCTTGGAAAGGGAGCTGATGATTTCAGGGAGATGCACTGGAAAGGCTGCAGAGTGCCAGGTATTTATTATTTAATGCAGAAATGTAGGCCACAGACGAAAGGCTGCAGTGTGCTGTGCAGCCTGCCTGTGATTACTTTTGATCCTCTGGGACACATGGATGTTTGAAAAGTGGAGGATTTTGAAGTGCTGTAGTACTAAGAGAAGGGTGGTCCCTGCATGCCTTCAGCTTCTGCAGCATTCCTGCTTTTCCATCCTCATGCCATGTCCGGGGAGCAATGGAATTCCAGTGCAGTGGGAGCACTTGAGAGCAGCAGTGGCAGAAGAATCACAGGATTGTAGAAGCTCTAAGATCATCAAGTCCAACCTTCTACCCAGCACCTCCATGACCATTAAACCATGTGCCGGAGTGCCACATCTGTTTGTTTCTTGAACACCTCCAAGGGATGGTGACTCCACCACCTCCCCGGGCAGCCTGTGCCAAACCCTGACCACTCTTGAGGGAAGGAATTCTTCCTAATAGCTAATTTGAGCTTGCCCTGGTGCAGCTTGAGGCCGTTTCCTCTTGTTAGTTACCTGGGAGAAGAGGCCAAGATCAGCCTCACTCCAACCTCTTTTCAGGTAGCTGCAGACAACAGTGAGGTCTTCTCTCAGCTTCCTCTACTCCAGGCTAGACAATCCCAGCTCCTTCAGCCTCTCCTCACCAGACCTGCTCTCCAAACCCCTCACCCCTGTCTCTGTACCCTCTCCTGCACCTCAGTGTCTGTCTGACACCCCAAACTGGACACTGCACTTGAATTGTGGCCTCACCAGTGTCCAGTCCAGGGGCATGACCACTTCCCTAGTCCTGCTGGCCACACCATTGCTAATCCAGGCACGGATGCTGTTTGCCTTCCTGGCCACACTGGTCAAAGCAGTTGACAGAGATAAAACCCATAACTAGAAGTGAGTGTAAAATGGTACTTGGAGTGTTCCCTCAGTGGCAGGGCTTGGGCAGAGCTTTTCTGCTGCTGAAGGGTCGTAGTAAACACTGTGAATATTTTTATTAACAGTAGACCACAAAGGGGTCATTAGGAGTGGTTGTGGTGAAACATCTCACTTGGCACTGGTGTTCAGATATGTGTTTGGAATTGAAGCTTAGCTGAGCCCACAGCTCAGCTGAGGTGATTTGGTGCAACCCAACTGAAGTAGTTGATTGTGGTGCTGCAGGTGAAAACAGAGCCTTGCTGGAGGCTGGAGAGCCTTGGTGCCAGGGGGTGCCACGGGGCGTGACTGACAGGCATTACACAGTGTCTGGTTCAGAGCAATGATGTCTGTCTGTCAGTGTCCCACTCCTCCCCCTTTTCATGCTTTAACCCCAGAAGCAAAGCATATAAGGTGCTCCTGTCCTGATGGACTGGCTCTTACTGGGAGCTGATCCAGAGTTGGCAGACTGATAACAGAGATAAATGATCAAATTTAGCAGTTGGAGGAAGAAAATTTTCTTCTTTGTCTGTTTCAATCAAGTTGTTTATCTGACATGAATATTTTCAACCTGGGAATCTGCAGATGGAAGGACTCTGTCCTGCTTGGGTGTGTAAAACACTTTCTACACCCTTACAAAACCACAGAATCGTTTTGCTTGGAGAAGACATTTGAGTCCAAATCCAGCTCTACCAAGTCTGCTGCTAAGCAGTGTCCCTTGGTATCAAATCTGCATGGCTTGTAAGCACCTCCAGGGATGGGGATTCAACCACCTCATGGTGTCCACTCTTAGATTGTCTCAGACATCATCTCTGGACGTATAGATCAGGACACATCTGTGGATTTCTGGTGTTGCTGTCTGGTTTTGCTGCTCGCAGCCATCTCCCTCGTGCTGTGTTTCCTCATTTCCTGCAGTGTCTCTTGTCTCATTCCTTGCACTTGGGTATGAGCTCTTCTAACAGGGAGTGCTCACGCTGTGGCGACCTGATCTTTCTTGCAGGTCTTGGAAGTAGCAGTGCCACAAATTATAGAAACTCAGAGCAGTGAAGGGCAACCTTCTGGGTGTAAAGCAGGATGCAAGTTCCTGCTCAGCACCTTCTTGGGGCTACTCCTGTGCTCGCTTCTTGGAGGGTGACACCTGCTGAAAGGGGCTTTCTGTTCCCCTTGCACATGTGGCTGCTGGCGGAGGCACATCACCCCGCACTGCCAGCTTCTCTGCAGCACTGCTGGAGGTGTCAGCAGCAGAAAGGCTGCCTCCAGGCACCCAGCTCCTACAGCCTGCTGCTGGAGGGTTTGTGATTAATTAGATTGCTGGTAAGGGTGGGGGTGTTGAGTCAGAGCCTTGATCTGCTCTGAGCCGGAGATTAGCCCAGAGCCCATTCCTGTTGCATTAGGACACTTACTGGAAGGGTATCTCTTGGGCCTCTCCTGGAGAAGTGCTTATCATTTTAGCACCCTTTGGGTTACTTAGAATTGGGGTTTTTTTTGCCCATTTCCCGCTCCACTCCAAACTGGCTGTCTCATCCACAGCTCCTCTTTGGAGCTCATCCTCTCATGGATACCCTCCTTAGCCAGTGTGAGTGCAGGGTGCACATCCTTGGGCATCAGCTTGATGTGTGCAATGTGGCTGATAATCCTGGGAAGAACTAATCCTGTCATTGGTGAAGGGAAGGGCTCAGTGAAGGTCTGGGAATGTCTGCTGGGAACTGGAAGCTCAGAATGTGAATGAATGTTTTTCCCTGAAGATGAGAAGAACAGGAAGCCTTGAGGACTCAGCTGCTGATAGTGGTTCCTTGCTTGTAGGACTGGTCTAGCAAGGGGATGAAGTGCAAATGTTCATAGGAAATAAGAAAGGATTGTGCTGGAGTGTCCTGGGAGGGCTTCCTCTGCACTAGGGGCTTGCATCTAGTAACAGGTGAAGGTCTGGACCTGTCTAGTTTTGTTCAGGGTCTTTGGGAATACAGGGGACATTCCTGGTGTTGGGTCATGACTATCTGCCGTCATGCAGCTTCGTTACTGCCATGGGAGCCCTTAGCAGTCTGCAGGCTCCTGGTTTCATCTGCAACAGGTGGATGTGATAAGATGACTCTTTGATGCCCCTGAGGGGATTCTGAAGTTCAGGAGTGCCAGACTCTAGGTGAACCCAAACCACAGAGAAGAGCTCAGTCTGGAACATTGGTGTGTGACCCTGGTGCGATGAGTACCCCTGGATCCCAACCTGGAGGATGACACAGCTCTGGGAGGTGCCTCCAGGAGGAGCTGGTGCAAGAGCTTTGCCTCTGCTTGGAGTGATGGATGTGGCAGCTTTTGCACTCCTGCCTGTGCCTCTGGGTTGATGCTTTCCACTCATCTGGAGGAAGCAGAGGACTCATCTCCATTCCTATCTTGAGCTACTGAGCCAGAGACAGCTCTTGGAGAAGAAGTTCCTCCTTTTAAGACCCTTCTGGAGAAGAAAATAAATACCCTGTTTCAAAAGAGCTTATGAGTCATGTGTGCCTGCCCTCCTGAACCGGGGGTGCCTCCAGTGGAGGTGTCGTGTGAAGGCTCAGCCTTGCCACGGCTCTGCAAGCCAGAGGGAAAAAGCTGAGCTCCTGCACTGACCTCACCTCGCCAGGGTGCTGCTGCCTTGTGCTTGCGTAATGCCTCTGGTGATCCGATCTCATCCCTGCCTCCCTACGCTCGGCCCCACTCTGGGGATGAGCCCATCAGGGCTGATCCTGCTTCTGCTCCCCCCCGGGGCAAACCTCTTCTGCTGGAGAGCCCAGCACAAGTTCCTCAAACAGGCATCAGGCAGAAGCTGTCTGTTGTTAGAAATTGCTCATCCCAGGGTGAGTCAGGTCTCTGCTGAGAGAGAGCCCAGCACCACCTCAGCCTCGTTGGGCTGGGGGAGTCATGGCAGGGGAGACAGGCTGAGGGACTGGGGCCTTTTTAGCCTGGACAGAAGACTGAGGAGGGATCTTCTCAATCGTTAAAGGGTGGGTGTCAGGAGGGTAGGGCCAGGCTTTTTTCATCGATGCCTAGTGACAGGACAAGAGGTAATGGACATGAACTTGAACAAAGGAAGCTCCATCTAGATGAGGAGGAACCACCTTACTTTGAGGGTGGTGGAGCCCTGCAACAGGCTGCCCAGAGAGGTGGTGGAGTCTCCATCTCTGGAGTAATTCTAAACCCACCTGGGTGCTATCCTGCTCAGCCTACTCTGGGTGACCCTGCTCTGGCAGGATTGGACTGGGTGATCTTCAGAGGTCCACTCCATCCTCTACCATTCTGTGATTTGAATCACTGTAACATCAGTTGATGCTTTTGAGATGGAGATAAACAGAGATGGCCAACCAGCCCTGTGCATAAGTCAGACCTTTTGTCTTCACTGGTACTTCAGCTGCACTACCACCCTTGGGTACACAGAGGAGGAAGCCCAGCTAGAGAGCCCTGAGCAGTGAGAGTAGGAAGTGCTGCACACAGGAGATGAGGTTTGAGGGGATGGAGGAGGAGCATGTCTGAAAATAAAAAGTGCTGCAAAGATTAGACTGGGGGTGATGAGCACCCAGACTGTGAACACACTGGACCCTACTGGAGTGGGGAGCAGGACTGCTACTGGCAGGAGGTATAAATCCTTGGGAGCTGTAGTGACAGTTCCCCGCCCAGTGACGTCACTGGGAGATGTGTTGCCGCCACACAGAATCATGGAAGCTCAAGGAGGGCAGATTGAGACTGGAGATGAAGTAGAAATTCTTTACAGTGAGGGTGGGGAGGCACTGGAACAAGTTGCCCAGGGAGGTTGTGGATGCCTCCTCCCTGGAGGTGTTCAGGGCCAGGTTGGATGAGGCCTTGAGCAACCCGGGCTGGTGGGAGGTGTCCTTGCCTGTGGCAGTGGGGTTGGAACTGGATGATCTCAAAGGTTCCTTCCAACCCATTCTATGAATCAAATCCAGCTGTCAACCCTGCACTGGTCCAGTAGTCAGTGACTTCTGTTCACTGCAGAGAACGGGGAGGTTGTGCACCAGACCTGAGGCAGGAGGGATTTGGAGAGCTCATTTTTTAACTTTCCTGTGCCAAAAAGGTGTTTCCAGCTTTGTGTTTCTCAAGCAGTTTGTCTTCAGAGAATCCTCCTGCCTGTGTCCAGACCCCACAGCTCATGTTCATTTAAAACTCCTTCCCAAGTGCTGCTTGCACAGGTTTTGAGCTGAAATGCAGATAAAGATTTCCAAGTCTGTTCTCTCCCTCTCCTTCTGTTTTCCCCCAGAGTGCTCAGACAAGGGCTTGTGGCTCGTGGCTGTAGAGCACAACATCAATATTCAGAAGCCTCCTGAATGGTTTACAGGTGGTTATGAACTGGTACGCACTATTGAGACAAAAAGCTGGAATCTCCTTAAAGAGCTCAGCCTTTCATGCACCTTCGTGGTTGCCTGAGGGAGGGTTGAAGTCCTCTGGTGCTTGCATTGAAAGCTTTGTCATGTATCCATCCTCCTGCCAGAGCAGCACCCAAAGAAGTCCTCACATCACTGCTCTCCTGTTCACGCAGTCATTTTCTGATCCCTTGTTTTGAACCCATGGCTGCAGTGCCGAATCCTCAGCGAGAAACAGGAGTAGGGAAGTTGTGGCTATCTAAGCACCTTTAAAAAAAAAAAACTAATTTATCCTTCTCATCCTTTTCTAGAGTGCTCCTGGATCCCAGCCACTAGATAACTTGGGTATTTCTACTGCAAGTAGTCCTGAATCCCATTCCACCAAGCCCTGTGGAGCACCAAGACCTGTCAATGGAGTTATTAACACGTAAGCTGCTCGCGTACGATGGGGAGAGGCTGAGTGTTCTCCCGTGGGCTGGGAACAGTAAGAATGGTCTCTTTTTGAGCAAATCAGGGTAGCAGATCACGTTTGGAAATGTTCTGGGAGGAGATGGGTTGCTTGACGTACTCTGCTGAATTATTTTTTCTGAAAAGGGTACGAAGGTGGAGCTGTGTTTGCAGGAGCAAGCCCTGCAGGCAGCCATGCAGCAAGCATATTCCAAACTCTTTATGAGTAGTTTTAATTTGCTTGCATATGATCTGATTCAGAGGTACCTGTGGCCTGCTTGCAGAACCATCTGTAACCACCAGCCTGCTTTTCTGGAGATACTGAGGAACCCAAATCCCATCAATCTGATGAGTAAAAGTTTCTCAAGTTTCTGTTTCTTCAGGCTGTTTTTTGTCAAGAAAGTCTTTAAGTGGGTACACGAGAACAAGGAAAAGGAACTCTGCCATGCTACAGGATAATGTCAGGGTTGAACCACTTGAAAGCCTCTGTGCACATGGTGCTTCACAATTCTGGTGGTGGCTAGAGGAGCGCTGCCAGCACCTTGCACAAAGCCTTGAGGAGGGAGAGATGCTGCAGTATGAGCAGAAAGCGCTGATCAGCCAACTCGTGGCTACAGCTGAAACACCTCAGGCTATAACCGAGCCCTTTATGTGCCTGCAGCCTTTGAACTGCAGAGCTTCAGACCACAGGGCTTTCATGTTTTGCATTTTGAGAGACGAAGCACTTGTCAAATAGACATGAAAAGGTTCCTCAGATGAGGAGCTGCACTGGTGCTTGGTAGGTGGCACAGTGTATTGTTGCTGGTTGTAGGGCAGGGTTGCTGTGTGTGAAACAGAAGGGTTCACGTTAGCACTGCACCTTTCTGATGTCACTGCTGAGAGCTGGTAGAGTTCTCAAATCTCAATCAGAATCAAGTATACATTGAGGGGAAGATGATCCTGTGTCTTGTACTCTCTGCCATTTACACTCAGGAGTTGTCTTAAGATGCCCTGAACTGTAATCCCAGGGGAAGCTAAGCTTCCAGCATTAAAGGTCTTTGGGGCCAGAGTGGCTTTTGGTCTTGCTCTGTGTCCAGTTTTACCCACTGGGGTTTTTTTTGTTCAGAACTTCCAAAGGTTTATTATCAAAGGTTCAGTGGTAGGAGAACATTGAAAGTGGCCAAAGTGAAAGCAAGAAATCAGAGCTGGCTTAACAAAAGCTCTTGCCTTGTGCAGCTGCAGCGCTTTAAACTCAGCTCAGAGCAGCCTCTAAGATCCAAGTCATGAACCAGGCTGGGCAGTGTGGGAGGGTTGAATGAGTAACAGTATCTTCATTTTCTTGTCGTGTAGTCTTCAGCCTGGCCTGGCAGAACACGCTCAGGGAGATGGCCAGGAAGCTGAGGAGCTCTTGCATAAAAAGCAACGCCTGAACATAGTTTCTTCACCCTCGGACGGGTCGTGCGTGGCCGCTCGCACGCGCCCGGTGCTGAGCTGCAAGAAGCGACGACTCGTGCGGCCTAGCAGCATCATGCCCCTGTCCAAAAAGGTCAGTGCCCTCTGGGGAGGGTTGGTACAGTGCCTGGCTAAAACCCCACACCAAAAAGCCTGCCAAGGTACTGCTGCATAGATCTACTCTGCTTTTGCTCTTTGCTTGGCCTCCAGTTGTGCCAAAGTAGGTTTAGATTGGATATTAGAAATTTCAGCATCCATGCCTGGATTAGCAATGGTGTGGCCAGCAGGACTAGGGAAGTGGTCATGCCCCTGGACTGGACACTGGTGAGGCCACAATTCAAGTGCAGTGTCCAGTTTGGGGTGTCAGACAGACACTGAGGTGCAGGAGAGGGTACAGAGACAGGGGTGAGGGGTTTGGAGAGCAGGTCTGGTGAGGAGAGGCTGAAGGAGCTGGGATTGTCTAGCCTGGAGTAGAGGAAGCTGAGAGAAGACCTCACTGTTGTCTGCAGCTACCTGAAAAGAGGTTGGAGTGAGGCTGATCTTGGCCTCTTCTCCCAGGTAACTAACAAGAGGAAACGGCCTCAAGCTGCACCAGGGCAAGCTCAAATTAGCTATTAGGAAGAATTCCTTCCCTCAAGAGTGGTCAGGGTTTGGCACAGGCTGCCCGGGGAGGTGGTGGAGTCACCGTCCCTGGAGGTGTTCAGGAATTGTGTGGCCATGGCACACTGGGCTGTGGTTTAGTGACCACAGTGGTGTTGCGTTCATGGCTGGAGTGGATAATCTTGAAGGACTTGCCCAACCAAAACAGATTCTATTATTCTTTGACTAGAAATGACAACCACAGAGTTCTCTGGTTCAGTGCTGATTATCTATCAGTGTTCCTGCTGCTCTACAAACTCTGAACTCAGCATCAATTGAGACTTGCAAGTTAGGAGGAGTCCTGTAGGAAAAAAAGGTTGTTTAAAAGTTGAGTGGCTCTGTAGGCTTGGAAACAGGACCACGCTTGTGAAACAGGATGGAAGGGGATCTCCTGCAGTCACCCACAGCACCCTCATGCCTCAGAGCAGACTGCTGTGTCCTCACACCGTGCCAGTTTGTCTAAACCTCCCTAGGCAAGTGATTTGAGTGCTTAGCTGCTCTTGGTTTTCAGACAGCAAAACCAAACAAACCAAATTCTCTAATAGAAACTGCCTTGGATGCTGTTTAGTTGTGAGCAGTCCATGTGCTGGTGTGAACTGGTCAGCTTCTCTCATTGCTTCAGAAGCTCTAACTGTGAAATCTCATTCATAAAATCATAGTTGGGTTGGAAGTGACCTCAAAGCTCATCCAGTCGCAATCCCCTGCCGTGGGCAGCGACACCTCCCACCAGCCCAGGTTGCTCAAGGCCTCATCCAGCCTGGCCTCGACCACCTCCAAGGAGGAGCCATCCACAACCTCCCTGGGCAACCTGTTCCAGTGTCTCCCCACCCTCACTGGAAAGAATTTTTTTCCTAATCTCCAATCTGAATCTTCCTCTTCCAGCTCAAAGCTGTTGCCACTCATCCTAGCACTACAAGCCCCTGTAAAAAGTGTCTTCCTGGCTTTCTTGTAGCCCCTTCAAGTACTGGAAGGCTGCTCTAAGGTCTCCCTGGAGCCTTTTCTTCTCAGGCTGAACAGCCTCAATTCTCTCAGCCTGTAGGTCCTCAGGTGAGGTTCATAGGGGAGATTCTTCAGCCCTCTGATCATCTTCGTGGCCTCCTCTGGACCCTTCAACAGTTCTATGTTCTTACGGTGGAGGCCCCAGCACTGGACACTGTGCTGCAGGTGGGGTCTCACCAGAGCACAGCAGGGGTGTTGATGTGGTCACCTCTGCACTGAACACAGCACAAATCTGGCTGGGTTTGCACACAGCATCTAATTTTTTTTGGGCTGTGTTTCTGATTTTTTTGGTTGTTGTTTTCCACTCTGCTGCACACATTTTTTGAACCCTGTGCCCAGACCTGGGTGCAGGCCTGCAGCTCACCCATCAGCAGTGCTGAGCACTGGCAGCATTACCTCATGCCCAGAGCCATCCTGTTTGTGAAGCTCTGTGAGGTGTTGGTTCTCAGCAGCTCTAAGACATTGCTGATTCACACTCGTTTTCTGATCCATAACAAGCACCAGATCCTCTGGGCAGAGCTGCTGCTCACTTACCTCTGCCTCCTCTGCACTGGTCACTGAACCATCTGCTCGTTACATTTTCCCTCGGTGAATTAAATTACTTATTTTAGATCATTTCCAGCTCTTTCCTACAAGGGACTTGCAGCCCCTCCCAGTTCTAGTGTTAATTGCTAAGACCTAAGGGTGGTCTCACTTGCATCATTCCAGACATTACTGGCAATTATTTGAATACTTAGATGCCAGCCTGATCCTTCCCTTTTTTGATGGGGAGTCATTGTTGACTTTCCCTGTATGGGATTTACATCCAGGTCTGCATCTGCCTGCAGTGGTTTTAAATGAAGTCTGTAAATGTATGACAAGGCTGAAACCTTCCTTTTCACTCTGAAGGTGGCTCTGGAACTGTCAGCTCTTGGCCTGGAGTGATCAGCTCTGACCCATCTGATCTCCAAAATGCCTTTTATTTTTTCTTCTTTTCCCTCTCTGACAGCTGAATTGTGCTGCCTCGTGGTTTTATAAAGGAAATTTCAACAAAATGCTTTCAGGCAAATGCAGATGTTCAGCTCTCTGTGCTGGTGGGCAGGAGTCCTCTGTTGTGTTTCTGCAAAGCCAGAGCATAGAGTCATAGAGTGGCTTGGGTTGGAAGGGACCTTAAAACTCAACTAGTTCCAATCCCCTTGCTATGGAGAGGGACACCTCCACTAGCCCAGGTTGTCCAAAGCCTTATCCAGCCTGGTCTTAAACACTACCAGGGATGAGGTATCCACAGCTCCTCTGGGCACCCCATTCCAGTGTCTCACCACCCTCAGAGTCAAGACTTACTTCCTAATGTCCAACCTAAATCTCCCCTGCTGTAGTCTCAAGCCCTTGCCCCTTGTCCTATCACCACAGGCCCTTACAAGCACTCTGACAGGAGCAGAGCATCCTTTCATCAGCTGGGGCTACACCAACAGGTTTTATATGAGGTATTAGAAAACCCCACGCCACAAAGAGCCTTCAGGAGGTTTAGCACAAATTGTATCACAGTATCACAGTATCATCAGGGTTGGAAGAGACCTCACAGATCATCAAGTCCAACCTTTGTGAAGAGAGCCCTGAGACAGGTTGACCTCTGAGATGCTGACGCTGTTCTCTGTCCCATTTGCAGGTCCATCGCAACAGCCTGGCGCGGTGCGGCTGTGACGTGAACCCTTCGTGCGCTCTGTGCGGCACTCGCAGCTCCACGTCTCTGGAAATCCAGTACGATGCCCCTCTGCTGGAGCGCCTCTCCCAGCTGGACTCCTGTGTCCATCCTGTCCTCTCATTCCCAGATGGTAAGAACAGCACCCACACAGCTGCCAGGGGCCTGAGATGGTTTACAAGGGATGGTTGGAGCTGCTCCAAAGCTGCTGCTCCTCCATCCCGGGCTTCCAGAGGAAGCGCAGGTCTGCTTGGGTGCAAGCAAGTTTGTTCATGGAGTGGTTTGGGCTGGAAGGGACCTTAAAGATTTGCAGCCCTCTGCCATGGGGAGGAACACCTCCTATAGGCCAGGCTACTCAAGTCACCATCTGGCCTGGCTGTGAACAGTTGCAGGGTGAAAGTATTTTTAGGAGCAGAGCATTTTCTGGAGCTGGAATGATCTGGCAAAGTGTTACACCTGAAGCCTGTTCTGCTATCAGTGTGGTTATGGGAACCTGATCAGGAGCCTCACTTAGGGTGAGCATTGGAGGTTGGAAGGCACCTCCAGAGATTGAGTCCAAAACCCCTGCCAAAGCAGGATCACTCAGGGTAGTCAGCACGGGAATGCATCCAGGTGGGTTTTGAAAGTCTGCAGAGGAGGAGACTCCACAACCTCTCTGGGCAGCCTGCTCCAGTGCCAGAAGCTGAGCAGTGCCTGGGAGTCTGTGCTGGGACCTGCTCTTAGGCTGATGTCTCTCTTTGTTTCTTTAAACCACATAAGAAAGATTTGCTTCTGCAGAGTTCATTCATCTGTATAAAATTAATTGTTGGATTGGTTTAAGTCACAGGAAGGTTTTTTAACCTTGTAAGGAGTTGTTAATGATCTCCCATGGTTCAGAGGGTGCAGTGGGATGCTCCCGTTAAGACACTTATAACAGTATCAGGGTTAATTATCATTCAGAGGAATAACAAACCAACCTTGACAGTGGGGTCTTCACAGATTTCCTGTGCAGGGACTTTTCCCAAGGGAAGAGAAGTAATTTCCAGAGTCTTTTGCTTCATAAGCTGCCAAATTCAGCAGAAGCCTGTTCTCAGACCAAAAACTATTGGCATGTATGAATGTAGTGTCCATCTGTCATCTCCTTCCTCTGATCACAAAATACCAGGGCACGGCTGACAGGAGCTGGTCCTTTCATTGGGAAATTCAGGCAGTACATGGATCACAGGGTCACAGGATGTTAAGGGTTGGAAGGGACCTCTCAAGATCATTGAGCCCACCCCCCCCGCCAGAGCAGGACCACAATGTAGTGCAGGTCGCACGGGAATGCATCCAGACAGGGCTGGAAAGGCTCCAGAGAAGGAGACTCCACAGTCTCTCTGGGCAGCCTGCTCCAGTGCTCTGGTACCCTTACAGGAGAGAATTTCTTCCTCATGTTGGGGTGGAACTTCCTAAGCTGTAGTTTACATCCATTGCTCCTTGTCCCATCACAGGACACAAGTGAGCAGTTTGTCCCCTGACCCCCAGCCCTCAGATATTTGTAAACATTGATTAGATCTCCTCTAAGTCTCCTCCTCACCAGACCAAGCAGCCCCAGGCCCCTCAGCCTCTCCTCACAGGGCACTGCTCCAGCCTTTCTAGCATCTTTGTAGCCCTTGGCTGGACTCTATAAAGCAGATCAGATCCCTGTCCCTCCTGAACTGGGGAGCCCTTAACTGAACCAAATACTACAGGTGAGGGCTCACCAGGGCAAAGTGGGAATGCTTGTGAGTGGTGTTTGTGTGTCCCTGCTGCTCCTGAGGATGTGAAGTGGTGGCTGCAGGTTAAAGCACAGAGCTCACATCTGCGTTTGACTTTAAATCCCAGCTTTGCACAAGCTTCATGTGACAGTGGGAAATGCACAAATTGTCTGGGAGCAATTAATCTGGCATCTTGCACTAGTACTCGATTTAAACCAGCCTAAAAATAGCACCAATTTACTATTTTCAACTCTAAATCCCCACACACCCCTCCAAAGACACATCTCTGCTGAGGAGCACTGAAGGAACTGAACACACTGAGCTCCTGAAGCAGAAATTTCCTAATTTCACAGCCCTTGTAATCATGTCTGGAGTGTTAAATTTAATATCCTCAGAAGCCTGTTGTGGGCTATTGCATCATGGCCACCAGGCAAATGATCTCATCCTGTATTCACTTCCCATTTTCTTAGGGTCAGCTGCAGCCAGCTCACATGGTAAGAGATCTGTCCTGGCTTCAGGAGATAAAAAATCCTCTGGGTTTAGAACTGGACAGTGGAAAACTTAAAACACCTACACAGAAATAGCCATTTCCCCTTCTCCCTGCCTCAGGTTAACTGTGATTGTTCAGTAAAGCCAGGGCTGCTTTTTGGGGGTGGGGATCATAGAATCATAGAATTATTTGGGTTGGAAAATCCCCTCTAAGATTGAGTCCGGCCTTCAGCCCTACACCACTGTGGCCGCTGAACCATGTCCCCAGCTGGCCACATACTCCTTGAACACCTCCAGGCATGGGGACTCCACCACCTCCCTGGGCAGCCTGTTCCAATCCCTGACCTCTCTTTCAGCAAAGAAATTGTTTCTCATGTCCAACCTAACCCTCCCCTGGTGCAGTCCAGATGCTTTTCTATCCAAACATCAAGCAGTGTGTTCAGGAAGGGAAATTTATCACCCTGATGCTGTTAGCCTGCATTAAGGTGTCTCCACATTGCTCTTGCTCTGCTCTCCATGTTTATTTTGGGGGGGGCTCACCTAAAAACCAGCTGGCTGGGCAGAGGCTGAGACCTTTGGAGGAGGCTGTCAGATGGAGCTGTGAGCATGTGCTGACTTTCACTTTGAGCCTGTCTCTGTTGCCAGCAGCCAGGAATCTCCAGTGCTGTTTGCCAAGGGCAAAACTGCCAGGCACAACAGGAAGAGGATTGTTGGATCTTTGCTTCTCGTCCTAGCAAGCAGGACACAGGAACCCTGGCTTTTAACTCCTTGCACTTTATAAGTGCTTTGTCCCCTTCCTTCAGGGCTGAGAGGGTTTTCCTCTTCTTTTTTTCCTTGCTTTTTTCTTGCTGGTTCATCTGATGTCTTGCCGGGAATTTTCAGATGATGTAATAACCTTGGTGGGGAGGCTGAGAGCTGAGGCTCTGGTTGCCATCTGCTGGTCCCTGAGAGGCCTGCACTGCTCCACCGAGGAGGAGGAGGAGGGACTGTGCCACTTGCTGCACAGACTCTGGCGCAGCCCGTGCTCACGGCAGGACAGTGACAAGCCAGCAAAGACTCATTTTCTGCTGACAAAGTCTTGTCTTGCATTTTTTCCACTCCCTCTGACCTGTTTCCTTCTTCCACAGCTGTGTGGGCTGCTGGGATGGGGGGGAATTTTCAGGAGAAGGCAGAAAATGAGCAGAGAAGAGGCTGTTTGCCCAAAGTCGGAGTGCTTCAGCACAGTTGTGTTGCAGCCTCACTGGCAACAGAATCCCAACAGGGGGGGGTTGAAAGGGACCCCTGGAAATCATCCAGTCCAACCTTCTGTTAAAGCAGGGCACCCACAGCAGTTTGCCCAGGATTACAATGGCCAGAGGGGTTTGGAAGCTCTCCAGAGAAGGAGACTCTGGAGCGAAGAATTTTCTCCTTCTGCTCCTGGGTTCCAGTTTATGTCCACTGCTCCTTGTCCTGTCACTGAGCACCACTGAGGAGAGCCTGACCCCAGCCTCTTGCCCCCCACTCCTTAGCTCTTTCTGAGCACTGAGCAGATCCCCTCTGGGGCTGCTCTTCTCCAGGCTCACCAGCCCCAGGGCTTTCAACCTTTGCTCCTCAAGAGCTGCTCCAGATGCCTCAGCATCTTTCCAGCCTCCTCTGTACTCTATCTAGTAGTTCCTTATCCCTCTTGAACTGGGGAGCCCCGAACTGGACCCAGTACTAAAGCTGTAGCCTCAGTAGGCCAAAGTAGAGGGGAAGGAGAATCTGCCTGGACCTGCTGGCCACACTCTTCTTAATGCCCCCCCCCAGACACCATTTGCTTTCTTCACCACCAGGGCACATTGCTGGCTCGTGGGGAACTTGTCCCCTAGCACTCCCAGGTCCTTCTCCACAGAGCTGCCTTCCCAGCAAGTGATCCCTCACCTATCCTGGTGCAGGAGGTTGTTCCTTCCCAGGGGCAGGACCCTACACTTTTTGAATTTCCTGAGGTCCCCTCTGCCCAGCTCTCCACCTCTCCAGGTCCTTGCAGCACTGGCTTGGCCCCTCTGTGTCCTTCGTGAAATGCAGTGGTGCTTTCACACTGTGATTGCCCTTCCTTAGCAAATGGAGGGGGCTGAACCAGAGCTGTAACCATCAAGGTACCAGAGTTGGAGCTGTCTTGGCTTTTTCCTGAGTTTCACATCCCCCTGTTAATCACAGCTGGCTCCAACCTGGGCTCTGCCAGCTCCCTCCATCCTGTTTGCCTGCCTGGGGCTGATGGAGCTTTGAATTGGTGTGGAAATCTTGAAGAGATGTTCAGATATCAGCCACTGAGACTCCCAACAGGACTTGAATCTCTGCCACATGCCCTCTGAGTTCATTTCAATGCAGTTCTTAATCCCACGGCTGCTTCTAATTGCCTCCACATCCTCTCTTCAGGCACAGAGTGAGGAGCTTTGTTCCTTCTGCAGGGCCTGGGAAGGTTCATCTCTGCTTAGGGCTTCTTCAGAGTCCCTGTGAAATGTCATGTGAGCTTGAGAGATGTAGGAGAGTGATGCTTGTGCTCTACTGATGTTCATCTTGGTGCTTTTAACTCCTAGCTGTGGCAGCAGGAGTTGGCATTGGGCTGTGTGTCCCAGTGGCAACAGGCTGCGGATTGGTCCGGGGGGAGCAGAGCTATTGGTGGCCTGGCAGAGCGCAGGCACTGCTGTCTATTTGGAGAAGAAACATCCACTCAGCACTTCTGTTAACCCCAAAGCTTTTAATGCTTTTCCAAACTAGGATTTTGGCCCTCGGGGATCTAGAAGAGAGCTGGGTCTTGGAGGAGGCTTAGGCAGCAGGATTTGGTGATCAGATGTGAAGTTTGAAGCCAGGAGTATGAAAGGAAGGCTTATTTGTGGGACTTCTGAGGCTGAAGTTGTTTGCTACTCTAGTAGTTTTTAGTCCACCATAGCCTCTCTGCACAGGAAGTGCACTCAGTAATCTGGGGTTAGGAGTGTGCACCTGGATGGGACTGGGGGAAACTAAGCTTGAAGAATGTGAGAAGTGTCTGCTGAAGTTCACAGCAGGGAGCAAGCTGTGAGGTGTCAGGATTAGGGACAGGTTACTCTGCACTGCCATCAGCTGTGACATGCACAGAGCCCTCAGCCTTGCAGTGCCCAGACAGGTGTCCTTGGGTTTGCAGCTCACAGGTGGCTCAGTGACCTGCACCTGTCTGGGGAGCTCCTGCAGAGCAGCAGCAGCAGCACCACTGCTCGTGGAGCCCTTGAAGGGTGCTCACTCACATGACTTTCCTTAGGTGATTGAGATCTCACATCAGCAGATTAACATCAGAGAGGACTTGGCTGGCTCTTGGGTTGACCTGAAACTGAGGATTTCAGATTAATTCTTCTCTTCCAGCCCACGCTTGTGTAGATTTGATGTGCTGAGATATCTCTGAGTCAGACCTGAGATAGCAGCATGGAGTGTGGCAGTGCAGGAGATACCTGCAGAGGTGAAGATGTGTGGTTTAGTGACATTCATTCTCCTGCTGGCATACACTTGGGGCTGTGGATCTTATAGGAATGTCCTGTGAGATTCCCAGAGACTTTCAGATTAGAAGTATTGGATCCTATCACTGCAAGTCCTCCAAGAGCATGAGGGAGGTGCAGGCAAGCCTGAGTCTTACTGTCAGCACCTCGTGTGTTTGCCCAGAGATCTTCTTACTGGGAGACCAGGAGAGGGACAGGGATTAGAACCTAGATGATATTGAAGGCCCCTTCCAACCCAACCCATTCCATAATTCTGTGAATGGATTCTGGTTCCAGAGCTTCCTGGGGCAGGCAGCAGTTGATTGGAGTGCCCTGTTCTGTGTCCCTCTGCAGATGTGCCGACGAGCCTGCACTTCCAGAGCATGTTGAAGTCCCAGTGGCAGAACAAACCCTATGAGAAAATCAAAGCTCCCAAAAAGCTCTCACTCAAGCACAGAGCCCCCATGCCTGCCAGCAGCCTGCCCGACCCTGCTCGCAAGGACCGCCACAAGCTGGTGAACTCCTTCTTCACTGCAGCCAGTAAGTGTCCCCCTGCACCCCACCACTTGCAGAAACACAACAGCCCCTGCAGCCTGGGAGGAGAGAGGAGGAGGAGGATACCCTTCAAATTCAGCTCTTGGGGATGAGGCTGAAGGCAAAATCAATGTCATGGATCACAGAATCATTGAGGCTGGAAAAGATCTCTGAGATCAAGGGCAGCCTGTAACCAGCCTGTCTAACCATGACATGTGGGCAGGTTGTGAAGTTTAGGTTGGTCCTGGTTTGTAGTTGAGCAGTCTAAGGCTGCTCTCACGATGGGCCAGGCAGAACTGTGCAGCTGGTTCTGCTCTGAGCACGTCTCACCAGCGCCCCGATGGTACTGGGCCCGATCCGTCTGGGTGTCCAGAGCCGGTCAAGCCTGCCCGAGGCTGCTGTGCCAACAGAAAGAGAGGCAAAAGCTGCCCTTTCATAGCTCTTTCTCTGTTCCCCTCCTCAGAGCGCTCCCATCCAAAAGCCCCAGCAGACAAGGCACACAGGCCACCCTTAGACGATTTCACGGCCCTGGCCAAGGCCGAGAGAGCTGCAGAGCGCTCGCTTGTGCCGCCTGCTGCCCCTGACAAAAGGCGATTGCGAGACTGCTCGACTGAGAGGAGCGAAGGTAGGCGCCCAGGGCCAGCTCTCTTGGGGGGAGCTTGGGCTTTGCTGCACATCCAGCCTCTCTCCCCACCTCCAGCCTCGGAGGGTGGGGGGCACTGCGCTGCTTCTGGGCGTCCGCTCTAACTGCTTCTTCCCCTAGGACCTCTCAAACTGATGGCTGCCATCAGGAGCTGCTTCTCTCCCACAGAGTGCTCTGCAGCACAGGCCATTTCTGGTGCACATGGTCCTTTTCTGTCCAACACCACCTCACTTCAGTCTGGTTTTCTTGCTTGCTAATGTCATCCTTCGTTTTCTTCCACCCTCCCTCGTGTAGTGTTGAAGCATCACACGGATGTTGGTGGCCCAAGCTACTTGTCAGCAGCTGTGACCCCCACACCTCACAGTCCGATAGCCCGGCAACTGTCCACCTCCTCAGAAGGCTCTGCTCCTGCCAGCACAAGTACACAGGGCACCTCCAACACAGCTGTAAGTATCTAGTGCTTCCCCAGAGGCTCAGCTCCATCATGGAGTCCAGCTCTGAGCTTTCCAGTTCGAGAGACTCAGAACTCCTGGAGAATCCAGTAGAGACTACAAAGGGGCCTGAATTATTTCTATGAGGAGCAAAGGCTGAGAGCCTGGAGAAGATGCCAGAGGGCATCTGAGCAATGCTCAGCAAGAGCTAAAGGATGGGGGACAAGAGGATTAGGCCAGATTCTTCTCAGTGGTGCCCAGGGACAGGTAGAAACTGGAACCCAGGAGGTTCCATATAAACAGGAGGAGAAATTTCTCTCTGGAGCCCTGGAGCAGGCTGCCCAGAGAGGTTGTGGAGTCTCCTCTGCAGAGCTTGCAAACCCCTCTGGCCATTATGATGCTGGGTGACTCTACTTTAGCAGAGGGGTGAGCTTGTACTCAGTTATCTCCAGAGGACCCTTCCAACTACACCATCCTGTGACTCCCTGCTGCCATGGCAATAGTTGCCCACTCACTGTGTCCTCATGCACCTTCAGAGTCCTGGGGCCTGGCTGTGTCAGGTGCCCCAGCAGTTGGGTTCTTGCCTGGTTTTATACTGGAAGCTGCAGGGAGCAAAGGAGAGGGCAGACATGGTCAATGGCATAGTGTGTGTCAAACTGATCCCTGGAGACTCGTGCCACTGTACCATCAGTGCTGCTGTCACAGGAGGTTCTTGAGTAGAGGATGGTAGGAGAGCAGCCAAAGTTCAGCCTGGTTTGGGTAGTTGGGTGTGGAACTCATTTCTCATTCCAGTCAAGAGTGCAGTGCAGGTGAAAGCTGTTAGGCTCTCGTGCAGCTGTCAAAACCCAAGGTGTACTCCTCTGTGACTGCTTCACATTCCTCCTGTCACAGTGTCACCTGTGGCAAGTCCAGTCCCCTGCAGGGACACAGGCAAGGAGGCTCTTTCCAAACTGGATGGCTCTCTTACCTCCCTTGTGTTGATAGTGGGGAGCTGGATTGTGGGAGCCTTTTCTTCTTGCTGGGTCAGTTAATCAGTCTCTATATGCCCTGACTGCAGTGACTGGTGTCAGTGTGGGAATGGTGGCTGGAGTTCAGCAGCCCCTGTTCACCTCATTTCAGGGCCTGCAGAGCCACCACAGCCCTTACCCTTTTTGCACCTTCCAAGCCAAGAAGTTTTGTTTGGGAAGCAAGCAGCAGGCAAATTCCATTGTGGTGCAAACTGTGGTTGGTTCTGGAGTCTCCACAGATCATAAATCATGACTTCAAGGCCATCTGTGTCAGGCCAGCAACAATCCAGGATGACAAAACCTGCAACCCTTTCTCACCTGGTTCTTGCCTTTGTGTTACAGCAGCCAAGGAGGAGGAGAGGAGAAAGCTCATTTGATATTAACAACATTGTCATCCCCATGTCCGTTGCTGCAACGACTCGTGTGGAGAAGCTGCAGTACAAAGAGATCCTCACCCCCAGGTACCTGCCTGATCCCTGCCTCCCATGGGATTCTTACATCCCAGGCTTTGCGGTGCAACTTTCCTGTGCCAGAAGTTCAGCCCTGGCCCGGGGCTTTGTTCCCGTGGGTGCTAACTGGTGAGGAAATGGGCTCCTGTCTTTGTGGATGTAGGAGGTTTGGAAAGCTTCTGATCATGTTGTTGATGGAGAGTGAGGAGTTAGAGAATGTTGTCTGAGTGCTCTTCATGCATGGCAGGCAGCTGCTGTGCTCAGGAGCCTGCAGTCTAGAGGCATCTTGGTTGTCCTCTGTCCTGCTGCGGACCTGCTGAGTTCATAGAGCCAAAGGTCCTGATGATTTCCCAGCTCTGCTGATGCCTAGGCTGAGTTAATATGCAGGAGGAAAGACACTTCCTTGGGTCACAGCAGCCAGGAGAAGCCCTCCTGTGCCTGGCCAGTGGTAGGCATCAGGAGATGCTTCTGCCCAGCCATCAGTCCTGCTTTGGATGGGCTTGGATTAGCACCATGGATGAGATCAGCTCCGAGGTAGTGCTCGCTGGGAGTGTGCCAACTTGCTGCAGCACTGGTGCAGCTTCTTCATCCAGACTGCCCAGTTCCCAGTCCTCCTTTTTCCTCCCAGTTCTCAAAGTCTCTTTCCCAACTTGGCTCTTTTTTTCCCTCCTGGTCGTAAATGTTCTTCCCAGGCTCTGTTTGTAGTGTGACAGAGAGGGAGCCTGTTGCTGAGCCAGAGCAAGAGGAGGAAATGCTGCAGCATCTGCTCTGCTTCCTCTGCCCTTGGCAGGCAGGAGCTGGGTAGAGAGACACGAGCAAGGGCTGGAGTGGGAGGACACTTTAATCTTGCTCTCCATTCCTGACCCTCCCAATGTGGAAGGACATCTCCAGCCAGTCCCCCAGTGCTGCACTCTGGTTGCGAATCCACCACAGAAGGTTCTGCTCAAGATGCAACCAGTTCGTGGGGGAAGGGGAGAAAAATTCTTCTGATACCACAGGAGGGCTTTTGAGTAGGCAAAAGTGGCCACTTGGCTTAAAATGGAGGCCACTCTTGGTGGCAGGGTTGGTTTTTTATTGCCCCAGACAGCAGCAGTGTGAGCAGGGCTTGTGCGGCTGTGGCTGACTGCTGTTGTGTGTTGACAGCTGGCGTGAAGTGGACATCAGCGCTCTGAAAGCCATCCCTGATGAAGACAACGAGGAGGTAAGAAGGTGTTTATTTCCCAGTTAATGTAGGGTGGAACTGGACACCAGGACCTCAGCAAAGAGGTGTGGAGTCTCTTCCTTCTGTACAAGAAAAGGACATGCTTGTGCTCACAGAGCCAAGCCTGGGGCTGGTTCCTTCTCAGAGAGGTGGGGGGGGCACGAGTTGGATTAACTGGCTGAGGACAGCTGAGTCTGAGGTCTGGCTGCTGCCAGGAGACTTCTCTGGCATCCCTCTTGTTAGGGAATAGTCTGATCAAGAAGTGAGGAGCACTCTCACCACTGCACTACTGCTTGAGCTGAACTGGTAGTGATGCTGTTTCCCCGAGTCCCTGTGGTGCAAGGCACTGCCCTTGGCCTGGGTTCTCAGTCTCTGCCCAGGCAATGCAGACTGGGTCTAACGTGGTGCTCACTGACAGCATCTGCCTTCAGACACAGACACTGAGCAACTTGGGGTGATTTAACCTGGAGAGGAGCAGACTCCAGGGGACCTTGAAGTGATCCTACAAGAAGGCTGCAGAAGGACTTTTCCTGAAGGTGTCTACAGACAGGCCAAGGGGGAATGGTTTGAAGCTGAGCAGAGCAGGGTTAGACTGGAGCTGAGGAAGTTTTCTTCAATATGAGGTTGGGGAGACACTGCAACACATTGCTTAGGGAGCTTGTGCATGCTTCCTCCTTGGAAGTATTCAGGGCCAGGTTGGATGAGGCCTTGAGCAGCCAAGCCTAGCTGTGAGGTGCCCTGCCCATGGTGGGGAGTCTGGAGCAGATGATCTCTGAGGTCCCTTCCACCCTGAGCCATTGTCTGGTGCCTGCTGGCAGCTCTGCACCTTGAACAGGCAGCTCTGACCCAGCCCTCTGCCTTCCTTTTCAGATCGAGGACTTGTCTGATTCAGCCTTCACTGCCCGGCACAGCAAGTGCGAGGAGATGGAGCGGGCGCGGTGGCTCTGGAGCACCAGTGTGCCCCCGCAGCGGCGGGGCAGCAGGTATGGCACCCCCACAGCTCCCCGCCAGGGGCAGCACCCGGGGCAGAGGGGGTGCAGAGGGTTCCCTTGGGCCAACGTGACCATCCCAATGGAGTGGGATGCTCCTGGGAGCAGGTCGTGGGGGAGTTACTGGGTTGGCTGATCTGGGAAAGGGTTTGGTTACCACGAGCAGCTTGAGGAGCCCTTCTAGGAGCAGGAGGTGGTCTGCTGAGGTGAGGCTGAAATTACACACCAGTTGCACACCAAGCAAGTCTTGTGCTGTCTGCTGGGATTCCGCTTTCACAAGCGCTTTGGCTGCTCTAGAAGAGTGGAGGGTGATGTGCCAGACTAAATTGAAACAGAAGAGCCAAGGTGGGCACCTTTCTGCCGGAGCGAGGAGCAGAGGGCTTTCTCGGTGTCACCTCTTGAACTCTCTTGGTCATCTCTGGTTGGTTACCTCAGCAGTGCCATTTCTGTGTTCAGCCTACACACAAGTCCTGACATTCCTCTGGTCACTTGGCACTTGATGCCCTTTTCTCAGTGGCTGTTGGGCCGTCATGTGCCCAGGTGGCCAAGAAGGCAAACAGCCTCCTGGTGTGGCCAGCAGGACCAGAGAGGTGATTGTCCTGTATTCAGCACTGAAGAGGCTGCACCTCACGTCCTGCCTTCAGTTTTGGGACTCTCACTCCAAAAAGGACATTGAGGTGCTGGAACAGGTCCAGGGAATGGCAATGAAGCTGGTGAAGGGGTTGGAGAACAGAGCTGGTGAGGAGCAGGTGGAGAACCTGGGGTTGCTCAGTCTGGAGAAGGATGAGGTAACTTCTTGTTGCTGTGATTCCACCAGGACCTTGCTCTCTGCCTGGGGAGTACCTGGGCCAGGTAGCAGCAGTGAACACTGAGGTGCCCCCACATAGAGCTCTTTGTGACCTGCTCCAGCAGATCTGCTGGGCGTCTTGTAGCCTTCCTGCCTCGAGGATGTGGCAGCCTGGTTTGTCTTTTTCTTGTAGCAGCTTTTAAATTGCTTCTTGACTCAGCACGTGGACTCCATCAAGCTCACTGCAGTGTAACTGCTGCATTGGTCTGGCTAGCGCTGGTCTTATCTAAGCTCTGATGAACATTTTGGCCAAGGGAGATTTTGGATTCTGATCTTTTGCCAGGCCTTGATTGCTGCTTGCTGCTGCAGTTCATCTTGAAGAGCTGTACCCATAAGTGGAGGGACTCCAGCTGGGTTTCTTTCTTTGCAGCCTGTGGGTCTTTTGTCTGAGATGTTCTGGAGGTGCTCACAGAATCACAAAATGTTAGTGGCTGGAAGGGACCTCAGAAGACCAAAGTGCTCAATTTCCCTAATCCTTGGTCAAAGGAACCCCTCTGAAGCTGAGGGGTTTTGCAGTGCTGCTTCTGCACCCAGCTGCTGAACCTGCTGCATTTTCAGCATCTCTGATTCACTATGCTGTTGTGGTGGCTTATGAAGCATTTGGTGTCCCGCGGTGTGTGGATGGTGGAAGCACTGGGAAAGGGTTCTGGTGTGCCTGAGCTCACAGGGCAGCTTCTCAGCGTGGTGGTGTTCATCCTGCACTCAAAGTGCAGGAGGTGTGTGGGGCATGAAGCCTTGGGAGAGCAGCATCAGCGCAAAGCTGCATCGGGACAGAGATGGACCTGGATGAGTTTAACCTCTGGCCTGAAATTGCACCAGGGAAGGGAGGTGTAGCTTGCGCATGAGGAACAGTTTCTGTCCTGCAGGAGTGGTCAGGGATTGGAACCCCCTGCCCAGGGAGGTGGTGGAGTCAGTGTCCCTGGAGGTGGCCAAGGAATGTGTGGCCATGGCACCTGGGGACATGGTTTAGTGGCCATGCTGGTGTTGGGTCAGTGGTCAGGCTGAATGATGTCAGAGGGCCGTTCCCTGCCTGTGCGTGCCAGATCCCCCATCGTATGGCTGCTCCTGAGGAGGGGGCACTGGAAGGGGATGGCAGGGTGGCATTGGGTGGCAGCAAGCAGCCAGGGACCCTGTCTGGCTGGGACTGAAGGCTCTCAGCTGTGTTCCTATCTCAGGTCTTACAGATCGACAGACGGACGGACGACCCCGCAGCTGGCAAACCCCTCGACTCCCCAGCCGGCATCCCCTGATGTGGGCAGCTGCCACTCCCACCTGGAGCTGTCCCACACCCACTCCCCACGCAGCCCCATCAGCCCTGAACTGCTCTCTGTCCCACTCACCCCTCTGTCCCGGGACTCCCTGCGGCTTCTGTCCGGCGAGGACGTCACTCGCTGCTCCACGCCCGAGGCTGGCTTCGACGAGCAGGTGAGTGCTGGCTGCTGGCTCCCCTCTGCCCCCTGCCTCCAGCTTTGGTCCTGGAGGTTGGCAGGGAAGATCCAGCTGCTGTCCATACCTGCGGCAACCACTGCTGCTGGGTGTGAGGGAGAATGTGGTGCTCAAATAGGGCTGGTTTGTCCCCCTCGCTGCTGGGAGACAGCAGAGGTGGCAGGGGGAGCAGAAGAGCTGCTTTGGGGTAGCAGAAAAGCTGCTCCAGAGTAGCAGGGGGATCAGAAGAGGTAGCAAGGGGAGCAGAAGGGCTGCTCCAGGGGGCAGGAGGAGCAGAAAGGCTGCTCCAGGCAGCAGGAGGAGCAGAAGGACTGCTCTAGCGGTGCAGGCAGGAGCAGAAGGACGTCTCCAAGGGGCAAGAGGAGCAGAAAGGCTGCTCGAGGGTGGCAGAAGGAGCAGAAAGGCTGCTCTGGGGTGGCAGAGGGAGCAGAAGGGCTGCTCAGGGGTGGCAGAGGGAGCAGAAGGGCTGCTCCAGGGGGGCAGAAAGGCTGCTCAGGGGTGGCAGAGGGAGCAGAAGGGCTGCTCAGGGGTGGCAGAGGGAGCAGAAAGGCTGCTCTGGGGTGGCAGAGGGAGCAGAAGGGCTGCTCTGGGGGGCAGGTCTCGACACGTGCCCCCAGCCCGCTGTCCCCGCAGGCTGTGCAGCCCTGGGAGCGCCGCAGCTTCCCACTCTCCTACGACCCCAGGACAGAGTGCGAGGACCAGTCCGACCCCCAGGAGCGGCTGTCGCGCTGCACCCGGCGCACATCGGGCAGCAAATCCTCCCGGGAGCCCGATGGCACTTCTGCTTTGCCCAACCTGGCCAGCCTCAAGACCCGAACCCCTCTGGTGACATCCCCTTCCTCCTCCTCCTCCCCTTCCTCCTCTTCCTCCTCCTCCTGCTCCTCTTCCTCCGCAGCGGTTCAGCGGCCAGCGCACAGATAGAGACATGCGGGAAGACAAAACCAACAGACAGAACTAACTCTTGGCATTAAAGCTTCCAAAATCTGCGTTTGATATTCAAACATCCTGCTGGGAATTTTCACAGTTTTTAGTGAATTTAAGGAGTTTAGAAACTGTTTTTCTTTTGTTTTTTTGTTTTGGTTTGTTTCGTTTTCTTCCCTCCCTTTTTTTTTCCTTCTTTTTTTTCTTTCTTTTTTTTTCTTTTCCCTGCTCCATGTTCCCTTGTCACATGACTGAGAGCCCCCAGACTCCCCGCAGCGGAGTGAAGCCTTGGGAAGGGGAGCAGCCCACCAAACCCCCCTCCCTCATCCCCCTCCCTCTTTCCTACCCTCTCCTTTTTAGGTGTATAAAACTAGAGCACAGGATTTAGCTGACTAGCAGGCGTCGGGGATAGTGTTTCTCAAGCAGAAGGGTGTCCTCTTAACCCACTCCCACCCCCTCCCGGAAAGGTTTTAGTGGAGTGAAATTTAGTGGTGAAAAGTGATGTCTTGGGTCTGCAGCCCTCTCCAGCCACCTATCTGTCCTCGCCGTGCAGTGTCCACCCTGCACCTTCACCTTCTGCCGGTTCCCTCCCCCAGGTTGTGGTTCCAGGTGTCCCAAGGGGTAACTCAGCAAACCCCTTCCCCTCAATCTCCTTCCTGCTCCTTGGGCTGCCACCACCTCCTGCTTCTTTGTCCCTTGTCTGGGAGCAGCCCTTTGCCATGCCCGGGTTGGGCTGCCCTGGTATGGGGAGGGTGGGATGAGGGCAGGACCCTTGTAGCGGCCTGGGACACAGCTCAGCGCAGGGCGGGCAGTGCAGAGCTGCCTGCTCCACACCTCCCCTGTTTCTTCTGTGTCGAAGGCAGGGAGGGGACAGTGCCCAGCCCGGTGCTGTGGATGCTCTGGGCAGGAGCAGAAGTCACCACACGCCTCAGGGATGCCCTTTGGGGATGGAGCTGTTGGCCAAGGCCAGCAGCAGCTTTCAGCCTGGACATTCCCAAGCTCTGCCATCGCCTCTGTCTCTGCACAGGGTCGAGGAGCTGGGGCAGCCCCGAGGAGCTGCTGGGCACGGTGGGTGGCAGAGAAATGGGACAGGCCGATGGGTTGCATGGCTGAGGCACTCTGGTGGGCCTTGGGGGTGGGTTTGGTCTCAAAAGGGGTAACCAGAAGGAAGGAGGTGCTGGGGAGTCTCGGGGCCTGTCACCACTGCTTCGCTCCACTTCACAGGCATCCCCGAGCTGTCGATTCTGTTTCATTGCCCACTCGTTGGTCCTGCTGTGCCAGCTCCTGACAGGTATTTTCTTTTCAAGCCCAGTTTGCTGCCGGTCCTTCCTCCAGCCCCTCCCTCCCCGCACCCAGCAGCAGCTCCCGGATCTCGCACCCCCCCACGCCGTGCCCATCCGTGAGGCTTTCCAGGTTGCAGCGGTGTGGCTGTCGGTCCCTGTCCTGTCGCTAGCATTGTGCCTGTCTTATGTATAACCACCTCAGCCCCTCCCTGCCCCCGAAAAAAAAAAAGAAAAAAACATTTTAAAAGTCACAAAAAAAGAGAAAACCACAAAAGGACATTTTTTGTTTCGTTTTGTTTTCCCGTTTGGTAATGGTAAAGGAGTTCTGCTCGGCTGCTGCAGGGTTAGGTCTCACCACAATTTTCAACATTATCTCCTGGGTATTGGTTGTTGCTTTGGTTTCTTTTGTTATTTCTGGATCTGTTTCTGGTTTGGAGGAGGATTTGTCCTTCCAGCCACAAGCCCTGACGCTGCCACCTCCCCCCCACCCCACCTGCATAAGTGGCTTTTTTTTTTCTCTCTATTTATAAGGTTGGAAATTCTGAATGACCCTTTAAGCATTATTAAAAAAAATCAACCCCCCCGCAGAGAGCCCCAAGAAACCATCTTGTGTTTTGTAAATACTTTTCTTTTCTCCTGCTTTGAGCTGTGTAATGTCCTTGTTATATAGAAATGCTTTTCTTCGAGAAGCTGATCTTTGTTAATGTCTTGATTCTGTTGGCAGAAGCACAAAAAGTGCTTATAAAAAAATTAAAAATTAAAAAAAAAAAGGAAAGAAAAAATATTAGAAAAAGGAAACTGGAGTCGTTGGGAGGCCACTTCGTGCGGGGTGTGCGGGTGGGGGCAGGGGAAGGGGCTTTGGGCATGCTCAGCACGGGCTGGGTTGGATCAGCTGCTCCCACCCTGTGTTTTGGTGCCTCTCTTTTCTTGCCGTTTGCCAGCAGCTCAGTCAGAATGATTCTGTGATTCAGGACTTGGATTGGAAGGGACCTCAGAGCTCATCTATTCCGAACTCCCCACCATGGGCAGGGACTCCTCTCGACTAGACTCAGCTGCTCAAGGCCTCATCCAGCCTGGCCTTCAGTATCCCCAAGGGAGGAGCCGTCCACAGCATCCCTGGGCAGCCTATTCCAGTCTCTCCACCCTCCTACTGAGGAACCTCCTCAGCTCCACTCCAACCCTGCTCTCCCTCAGCTTTAAAGCATCCCCCCTTGTCCTGCCTCTAGACACCCTTAGGGCAGTCCCTCTCCAGGCTGAACAACCTTAGCAGCTTCTCACAGCAGAAAAGGAATCGTTCTGCAGTATCCTGGGGTTCAGGCTCTGTGCTGGGAGAGCCCAGGAGTGAGCTCAACCTCAGCGTAGTTTAGTTGGACTTAACGCCCCCATGCCAACTCACACCCACGTTTGTCCTCATGGGTGGATTTGCTGTGGAAATCGAATGTTTGCAAGAGCTGAGTGGTGGCAAGTGAGTGCCCCAGTTTCCAGAAGAGAGGTGCACCTGGTTCCCCCTGACCTGAGTGGATGGGAAGCAGGAAGGTGCGTGGTGATCATCAGCCAGATGATCAAAAGGCTTTTGTTGCAGGTAATTAACGGGAGGGAAAACCTGATCCTGCCCCTCTGGGAATTCCTGAGCTGCACAAGCAGCCAAGTTCTGGGGTCAGTGTGGAGCAAAGGGCTCGTGGTGTGGCTTCATCACCACCACAGTGCTGGTTATGTGGGGGGTGCTGGGCTGTGAGAGCTGCCAGCTGAGAGGTCTTGGATTGTGAGAGCTGACACAGGAATGGAATGGAACTGGAGAGTAAAGGATTCCTGTGACCTGGTGCAGCATCTGCCCAGCCTCAGCGCTCCCCAGTTAGGGCAGGGGCAGAGCTGTGTTGAGTCTCATTCCACAGCTGAGGAAATGTCCCTGGTCACACCATGGGCCAGAAGTAAAAACAGCTTCCTGGCTGCAGAGCCTCCCCTTCCTGCACCCAGCTTGTTACAGGGAACAAGGAGCTGGTGAAGCCACAGCTGGGGCGGTGGTGGTGGTTGGTACTTGGAAGAAAAAACTAACCCTGCTCATCCGTAGCTGCCCTACAGCCCCGGGCTGCTTGTTTGGCCGCTGGGGCCTCGGCAGCGCCGGCAGAGGGAGAGGACGAACCCGGGACGGGTCTCAGATCCAAGCTGGAGCATCCCCTGGTGCCCGCTCCCCGTGGCGCTAAGCAGGCTGCGTGGCTCGTAGTAAGGACTTTTTATTTCCAAATTCACTTGTACGGCAACAGTGTAAACCAGTCGTTAAAACGCACGATACACCATGGACACCCACAGACAGAAGCTAAGCTAGAATGATACACTGAGATCAAACCTTCCCTCCCCTCCCGGGGGCTGCCAGCACCACCGGCAGGCTGGCGCTGGCAGTTCATGTCACAACCACAGTTACTTTGAGTGCAGAAACAGGGGTCGGTAGCTGAGTCGGTGTCGCTTTGAACCCTTTTCAGACTAAGATGTGTGGAGTAAAGGAGAAGCCGTGGGTCAGGTCTGTCCAGCTGCTCCTGGTAACCCTCAGGCCTGGGTCTGAACGTGGGGAGGGGGGGTTCGGGGCTGGGGGATGTGGCTCAGGCTGCTGGACAGGGGCAGCAGGAGAGCAGCGGATGGCAAGGGCTGTCCTGGGACCCTGGGAGGGGATGACAGGCTGGGGCCACGTGGTGCTCAGCAGAGGACATTGGCAGTGGGAAGGGGCTGCTCGCTGCAGCTCACTGCACGCTACGGACACCCCCGGCCTGGGGTGTTGGTGACCAGCAGGAGCAGCACAGAGGGGCTGGGGGTGGCATGGGGCAAGCCAGGACAGGCGAGCAGCTGGGCACCGTCCTGCTGCCAGGAGGGGTGACTGGGGGGAGGGGTTGGTGCTCCCCGTGCTGGGTTTGCAGAGGACACAGACACCGCAGCGGTTCCCACAGCGATACAGAGTCAGGGACTGAGAACAGATTCTTACAATCAAGTCAACTGAAATGGAGCGAGCGACAAGCTGGATGTGGCCATCACTGGGCCTGCTCGTGGTGGTGCTGGACCAGCCTCTCCCCAGCAGTAAAACAGCTCCTGGGGCTGCAGAGACAAGGGTTGGACCCTCCCAAAAACCACCACCCACCCATTCCCCCCCCCCCAGCATAGCCAGCCTCCCTCTAGTGAGCTGCCCAGCACCAGGCAGAAGCTCCCTCTGGGGCCCATGTGGACTGCGCAAAGGCATCCTTGCCTGCACGTGATGGGCCAGGTCCTGTCCGGGGAGATCAGGTACTTGACTCCAGGTACTGGCTGCTAAAGCAGCCTTGGTGCCCCCGAACTTCAAGCCACCATTATAAGGCCAACCACATTGGTGCCTCGAGGAGACCCTTCCTGCACTGTCCCCTTCAGCCGAGGATCTCGGCCCCTTGCTGGGAAAGCTCAGCACTCCCTGGGTGCAGCTCCTGCCCTCACCACACTCTACCCCACAGCTCGGTGGGTGCCGCTCAGGGGGTAGCCGCCGAGGGGGGGGAGGGGGGACACACGCTGAGCTGCACTGGTCACATCTCGGCCTCTTTGGTTGTAGAAGAAAAGGGCACATGGGAACAGCCATGGGTGCAGCACAGCCCTGGGCCACCCCCTCACGCTCCCTCGGTTGCCAGAGGAACAAAAGCAGCAAAAGAAAGTGAGAAACCAGCTCCTTTCCCCTGTGCGAGCTGGGGCGGGTCGGTGCTGTGTGCAGGAGACACCGTGAGCATGCAGCATACCCCAGCCAGGAGAGTGCCGGGGGTGGGAGTGGGGGGGCTCAGGGTTAAGGAGCAGCTACTGGGCCCCGAGGTGGGAGATCCACCAGCTAGAGCTGCCCCCATGCCTTCCCCTGCGTCCTTCCGGTTGTCTCCTACCGCTGCCAACGGCACCAGACCAGCAGAGCCACGGAGCTGCCGCTTCTGCCATCTCTGAGCTGACCTTGCAAGCTAAAAACAACAGAGAAAAAAAACAGCAACCCAAAACTGTTACAAACTGCACCCAAATCCAGGCCCCACAGCCCTGGAGCTGCGAGTGCCCCTTGCACACCATCCTCAGGCAGTGGTATAGCCCCGACGAGTTCCTACACAGCCCCAGGCCCTCCCTGGGCAGCGAGGCAGCAGCTCTGCACCCACCCATGAGCCCGGCAGGCATGCGGTGCCAGGGCTGGGCACAGCCTGGAGCTTTGGTCGGGCTCCCCTCGAGCCCTTCTGGCCCCGAGCCGGCGCGGGGCAGCTCAAAACTACAGCACTGATTAGCTTCTCTTTTTCAAACACATGCTCGTTTATGAAGACAATCACCACCCTGGCACGGTCCAAGCATATACAGACAAATCTACTCTACGACACGAGGGGGCTGCCAAAGGGGTGGGGGGAAAGCCTCTACTCATCCACTCAGCGGTTCCAGCACAGCCACGGAGAGAGGGGAAGGGGCTGCCCGGGGGTGTTGGGGGGGTGCCCTGCCGCCATGGCACAGCCCCGGCGTCACCAGTAGCCCAGCTGCCGGAGCTGGGAGCGGGTCCGGGGGACGCCTGGCAGTTACCTTCAGACACAGCTCAGCTTTCGGAGGTGAAAAAAAAGCAAAAGGTTTCTTCAAAATCAGCAGGCAAATTTAGTGCAGAAAGGGGGGGGTCGTCCCCCGCCCCGCGGGCCTCTGCCCCCCGCAGGCCAGACCCCGGCCCGGGAGCGGCGGGAGGGGTCCCGGGCCCCTCCCCTGTGGGGGTGCTCGGGTCAGTGGCTGCCCCCTCCTCTATCCCCTTCCCTGCTTCCCCGGGGTGGTGCTGCCAGGGTGGGGGCCAGCAAGGGACCTCAGGGAGCTTGCAAGGTTAGGGGGGAGAGGGAGGCGACGAGGGGCAGGACGGGCAGGAGGCTGCGCGCTCCGAGGAGCAGGGGGAGAGGAGGTTTTGTACCTCATCGTGTCACTGACTTTGAAGTCCTGGAGCTAGAGCTGAATGAACAGTAAAAGCAGGTTAAATCATTAACCGGTTAGGGTGGGGTGGGGGGGAGCAGCTGTAAAAGGAACAGAGGAAGAAGGCCAGATTATTATTTCGGTTCTCCTCGTCTCCTCTCGGCCCTGCCGCGCCCCCATCACAAGCCCTGCTTGGCCAGCGAAGCAGACACTTCGTCGGCTAACGTGGCCAGCTGGGGGGAGTCCACCAGGTTGATGCTGCCGGTGGAGGAGACGTTGCTAAGGCGGCGTGGGGAGGCATCTCCGGAGATGGTCGGGGACTTGTAGACGATTTCGGCGCCGTGGTCGGTCTTGGCTTTGGCGTTCTCGCGGAAGGTCAGCTTGTGGGTCTCAATCTGCGGGGAGAGGAGAGGCTGCTGAGCAGGGCAGGGGCTGAGGGAGCACGGCCCAAGGGCATCGCAGCATCGCTCACAGGAGGGCAGAGGCTGGGAGTTCCGGAGGTCATCGAGTCCAACCCCTGCCACACCCTGCCGAAAAGCAGGATTGCCTAAGGCAGTCCGCACAGGAATGCATCCAGGTGGGTTTTTACCTGCCAGCTGGTGGCTGTTGTGCAGCTGCGAGGAGGCCTCGGCTCGTTGGCATGGTGCCCACCCCACTCCCCTCCCCGGTGTCCCCAGTCCCCAGGCAGGTCCCTCCGGGTAGCCCACACAAAGAAGTAGGCACAACCAGAGAGGATGGCAGGACTGGAGCACCTCGGGATGCTGCCAAATCCATCCTGAGCACCCTGGCATCAGGCTCAGGTGGCACAGCCTGGGCTGCTCCCACTCTCCTGGCAGAGTTTTACAGGGTTGGGAAAAAACCCTCTAAGATCATCAAATCCAACCACAGACTGGGGGTGGGATCCCCACACAGCTGCCCCTCAACCCACGGCCCCACAAATGCTGCTCCCCTCTCTCCCTGGGAGGGAAGGTGATGTGGGTGGGGTTTGCTACTTACTGGTGCCCTCCCCAGCCAAGTGCAGGGCTGGGGGCTGGCTCTCCGGGGGGCTGAGTGGCGCCAGCACCAGGGCCTGGAGCCCAGCAGGGTCTGGGCTCGGGGTCCGAGCAGCCTGGGGCCAGGTCTTGTCTTCCTTGCCTTTCTCTCTCTACAGGTGAAGAAACCCGCCCGGGGCGGTGGGGGGCAAAAAATGCATCAGCAACCAAAAATAATTCCAAGATCCAATAAAATGTCAACCAGCAGGAAAAAAAAGACAAAAAAAGAAGAAATAGAAAATTGAGGGCAAAAAGATCTGAAAGGCAGAGCAGGTCACTGACTCACAGAAGAACTTGGGAGATGGGAGGGGGGAAAGCTTCCCAAGGTGAGCAGCTGCTGCCAGCAGAGGAGCTTTGGCAGAGCACGGACACATTGGCTCCTCCCGGGAGACTCAGCACAGGACCCAGTGGTTGGCCTCAAGAGCTGTGGATGTGGTGTCCAAATCTGGATCCTCTGTGTGGCAGAGCGAGGAGGGGACGTGGAGAAGGCTGGGCAAGGGCCCACGGCTGCTCGGTGTGGGGCTCGGTGGTATCCTGTCCCCTCCATGCAAACAAAGTCCCACCTCAGAGTGGCACTGCCTGGGGACAGTCCCAGGTGCCACGGTGTGGAGTGGACTGGGCAAGGGACAAAATCAGAGGCAGCATCTGACCTCAGGTTACACCAGCGACCTCCTCCTGGTGTGGACCTGGGCAGGGTACGAGCAGCTGCCACGCAGTGGGGCTGAGGCAGGTGGCAGCACTGCTGGGTCACAGCACTGCACATTAATTCCCCCTCCAAAGGACAAGTTCTTCCAACTATGGCCCAGTGAGGGTGCCAGGCTGTGAAGGATCATCAGTGGCACCATGAAGTCGGTGAAAAGAGGCTGAGTGAAGCACAGGGCAGCCTGATGCACAGCAGCAGCGAGAGAAGGGTAAGGAAGTCAAGCAGGCCCTCAGCCAGAGATGGGAGGTGCACAGAAGAGATGTGGCCAAGAACAAAGTGCCAAAACACAGGAGCCAAAAGAGAACCTTCACCTCCCCCGGGGAAGGAAAAGTGGTTGAGAAGCAGGGAGAGGAAGCCAACCTCTGCCTGCAGGAATTCAGCCACGGTGCCACCAGCCTGGAGTCTCTGCCCTCTGCCTGCCTGCTCCGCCTGCTCCCCTGCCTGCAAGGGACCTGCCTGCTGGTGCTTTACTTAGCCAAGCCTTACGGTGGAGTCACCATCAAAGCCTCTGGCAGAAAAGGGTCACCCCAAGTTCAGCACTTCTGCCCTGACTGGCTTTTGTCTTTCCATTTAAATCCACCCCCAACAAACCACTGCCTGCAGAGCTCCCCCTGCGAGGCTGAGACTTGAGTGAGGTCATCTCCTGCTGCAGTGAGGGCTTGCTGCAAGGTCACCTCTTCTAAATACACCTAAGCCCTTAATGCTCCACTTCCACTGAGCACCCAGCACCTGTGCAGCACCCTTGAGCTGCCAGCTTCATGCCACTTCCTGGCTGGCAACACAGAATGCAAGAGCAGCTGGCACTGGCACCCCTTAATGTGAAAGGTCTGAGACATGAATCTGCTTCTGCACCAACTTCAGAGCCCAGCAGTGAGAGCAGGAACCCACAGGACATCTGCCAGGGCCCAGGAGGAAAGAGCCTGCCTGCTGTCCTCACCATTCTGCCACTGCAAAGGTTCCCAGCGTTGGGAGACGCAGCTCTGGAACCCAGGGCTCTGCCCACCAGCAGCAGCCACCAGCAGGAAGGGGAATGGGCAGTGGCACTGGGCTAGGCACTCTGTGCCCTCTGAAGAACAGATAACCTTCTGGTTGTGTGGCCCAGGGGTGAGTGGAGCAAGCAGGACCTTCTCTGAGCCCAGATTTCAGGCACCCTTTGGAGGCCTGCTGCCAGGACCCTTGCTGTGTGCCTGCTTTCCACCCAGTGCCCCTTTACCTTTTTGTTTCCTCCTCCAGGGACGTGGCTGATGTTGTCTAAGGACCCAATTTTCGACTGCACCTTATCTTTGAAGTCCAGTTTCTCAGATTTCACCTCCACCTGGCCACCACCTGGAAGAGAAGCTGGGTGAGGTCCCAGGCCAGGCTGGAGAATCCTTAGGTCTCAGCTGATGCTCCAAGGAGGCTCAACCATAGCAGGGTGAGGATGGCAGAAAGAGGGACCCTGTGGTGATCTAGGGCATCCAGGAGCCAGGGCAAATGGGAGCCAAGCTGAAGAGACTCCCCAGAGGATGCTGTGTGGAGGTCTACAGAAGCAAGGGCAGGGAGCTCACCTTTCTGCCCTAACACCAGCATTTCCCACTCAGGGATAAGGTGAGGGATCCCACCAGATCCCTCAACTCAGAGTGATCAGGCAGACTGGAAAGGGTCTGACAGTGATGGAGCTGTGGGCAGTGCTCAGCACCTCAGGACACACCAACCCTCTGCTCACTGCTCCATCTGCTTCCCCTTGCTCTCAGCACTACCCCAATCCTCTCCCCAGCCCCAGATGCATATCATGACAGTCTGCAAGCTGCCAAGGGCCAGCACCCAGCCCTGCCATACCTGGTTTGTGGTGGATGTTGCCCAGGGAGCCACATTTGGACGTGACGTGGCTCAGGTCCACAGGCTTGTAAACGATTTGGACCTGCCCACAGGAGAAAGGAGAAGCGGATGAGCTGGCTGGCACCACGGGCACCTGGGGAAGGGGGAGGCACAACACACAGCAGCACCTGATCTGGACTGGAGGGAAAGGACAGCTTAAACCCCAGCGAGATTAATAACACCAGAGAGACTGTCACCAGAGAAGGAGGTCATTAATGCCCGTGT
This sequence comes from Tricholaema leucomelas, assembly GCA_013400475.1. Taxonomy (NCBI): domain Eukaryota; kingdom Metazoa; phylum Chordata; class Aves; order Piciformes; family Lybiidae; genus Tricholaema lacrymosa; species Tricholaema leucomelas. The sequence continues at coordinate 432,457 of WAAF01001079.1, forward strand.
GCAGGAGCCTCCCTTAGCACCTCAGCATGCACAAGTTTACCTCTCCAGAGAGGGGCAGGGGGAGCAGAGGTAAACTTTTAAGAGTGCTTAAAAGTGAGAGAGAAACAGTGGAGTGGTGATTAATTGAGAGAGTTGCATACAACATCATCCAAAAGGAGGAGATACACCAGAGAGGAGCAAAAAACCAAAAAGAGTAAAAAAACCAATAAAATAAATACCTTTTCTGATGGAAAACATAAAGCTTATGTCCACAAAAACTGAAAGAACAGAAATGATCAATGTGCACAGAACCTGCTTTCTTTTTGTTTCTTTCAAAGAGTGACCAAAAAATTAATAATAACAATTTTTAAAAGCATTTCTGAAAATGCTGCAATGGAAAGCAAAGTCCCCCAAAAGAGCCATTAAAATGTGATGAGTAACCAGAGGCTGAATGTCTGCAGGATGCTCACATCACATCGATTCAAACGGGAACCAGCCTGACCCACAGCAGCATTGCCTCATGGTGGGGCTTTGGGTTGGGTTTTCCTCATTGTAACCCTGAACACAGGTTCCAGAACCCCACCAGAAGGACACCCACCCACACCCCTCACCCACACACCCCACACCCCCCCGAAGCCTGTCCCAGCAGGGACACGCAGGCGACAGGGAGACGCAGACAGGAGGGAGGTTAAGGTGGAGCTGTTTAGTGGTTAGCAGCAGAAGATCACACTGGAGAACACTGGAGAGGTCTGGGACCACTGGTGACAGTCAACACTGACACGACCCCAAGCATGAACACATCACCTACAGCAGGAGCAGGAGACAAGGGGCTCGGAGAACATCCCCACAGCCCTAGAAGGGCAGCCCAGAGCCTGGTTTTGGACTCGCAGGGGTGTGCCCGAGGTGCTGCTGGGGCCGCTGGGGGCTGTGCAGGAGCAGTCGGACCGGCAGTCTGGCACTCGCTGCACCTCTGTGTCCTCACCAAGCGCCACGGAGGGCAGGATGCTCCCACAGATGCCAGGATGTGCCAGCACCAAGGGGACCTCTGCAGAGGAGCTGACGACTCCCAGCAGCCAGCAGTCTCCAGACCACTGCAGCCGAAAGCCAGCAGGAAGGATTCAGCAGCCTTCAGCACCCTCTTCAGCACATCCCAGCACCCTGTGATGCCTCAGAGGCCCAGGGGGAAGGTGCATCCCTCGGGTCTCATGCTGGTCCCATCACCCCAGAGCTTGGGGCTGGACTGTGGTGTGCATAGCACTGAAAAACTCTGCCCCCCTGCACCACACAGCCAGGAACAGCAGCTGGGTGCCAGTGTCCCACTGCCACGGAGCTCACATGAGCCTGCCTTGTCTCCAGTGCTCACCAAAAGGCACAACTGACAGAGAGTGGAGACAGAAAGAGCAGAGAAAAGCAGCCCCAGGGGCTGGGGACACATTGCAGACACAGACATAAAGACAGTGCTGGGGGAAGGTCACACATGTGGAATGCACCAGGCAGGAGGAGAGCTCAAGTCAGCCAGGAGGCAGGAAACAGGTCCCAGAAATGGGCAGCTGGCACCTCCCTGATCCCATTCAAAGGGCCTGGAAGCAATTTGGGCACCACTGGGACCTGTGGCTCCCATCTGCAGAGCCAGCCATCAGCAACTGCAACACTTTCTGCTCTCATTCCAGTTCCCTTTTTCACAAACAGGACTCCACCAACCCTTCCTATCCTGCTGGGGAGAAGAGGGTCCTCCCCACTTCAGCAAGAAAGGAAAAGGGGTACAGAGCTGGTTGTCTGTGAAGCCAGTGCCAGAGACCTGGGGATCCCCATTTCTCTTCAGGAGCAGCTTTTGCCCAAGGCATCACCTTGTCAGAGCACCAAAAATCCAGGAGCCAAGCCCAGGTTCCTGCAGGAACAGCTCCTTGCTGTCCCTCTGGAAGCAGGAGTGGCTGGGCAGGCAGGTGGAGGATTGAGGTGTGGTGGCCACCAAGGGCCACTGGTCTCCTGCTGCCCCTCTGTCAGAGAAGCTGCAGAGCACAGCTCTGCTCCAGGACAGCCTCTGCAGGTAGCTCAGCACTGAGCCTTGCTCTGAGCATCCACACCCAGAGCTAAGCTGCTGCTCTGTGCCAGCACAGCCAGGCAGCCATCAGGAGTGACCAGAGCCTGGGCAGGGAACAAACCTCCAGCCAACACTGCTGCTCATGCTCAAGCCAGCACAGCTGCAAATGCCTGCCCCTGGTGTGAGCTCTGGGTGGAGGGAGGGCTGAGCTCACCAGCCTGTGCTGGAGACAACTGCCAGCCACAGCACTGGGGATGAACACCAGCTGCTGGCGTCACCAGTGGTCACCATGCACCAGCCAGTCCAGCCAGAGCAGGACCCCGGGGTAGGAGAGAGCAGAGAACCTGCTTCAGAGGGATGAGGCCTCCTCAAAGCAGCTCCTCTGGCCCCTCCAGTCAACTTAGAGTGATGTCAAATTCCAGATGGAGGTTGCAAACCCAACGCTTGGGTGTCAAGACCTCTGTAACGCTCAGTCTGTCAGGGAGGGCATTCAGAGAGGTCAAAAACAGCGCCAGGAATCCACTGGAACATCTGAGAGGCAGCAGGTAGGTCCCTCAGAGTGCCACAGAGCAGGCAACGCAGACCCTGGGTCACACTGTTTGGGGTCTCAGTAATGTGTAACCTTCCTTGGTCCATCATCCTTCCTGGCCCCAAGCACTGTCTCCAGACAGTCCAGTGCAAATTCACCAACCTCTGTGGAGTTTCTCCAGGTTTCTGGCACAGTGACTGAGAGCTGAGTCCAGCTCTTTCATCTGGGAGGGGCTGGGAATGTCAGCATTCAAATCAATGAACTCAACACTGCCTTAGGCTCAGCCTCCCAGGGCACTGCCGGGCACGGTCATTAGCAGGGAGAAGCTTGGATCATACTGGCGGGAAGGGGCAGGAACATGAGCTTGCAGGTGCTGGGGAGTCGTGAGCGATTGAGCAGCACATTGAGCAACCAAGACCGTGTTTGCTCAGAGATCTACCCAGCTCCTGCACCAGCAGCTACCTCACTGTCTGCTAGAGGTCACCCACCCGGCAGACAGTGAGGCACTGAGCCCTCCAGGTAGTGCCAAACCTTGGGGTTAAAGGGATGTTTGGTTACAGACACAGCTTCTACACAGGTCAGTTAGTTCTGTCCATGCCAGGCACCTGCAGAACTCGTTATGGGTTCATCTAACCACGTCTGGTTGGGTTAATGGGGTTAGATGCCAGCACAATACCAACGGCTAAGGGCCAGCTGCCGCCAGCATTGGTGCTGGAGTGGGTACAACATGCCACTGGTCATCAGGGTAGCACAGAGCATTCAAAGTGTGGAGGTACTCACACTGCCTCCTCCTGGGATGTGTTTGATATTATCCTTTGAGCCACACCTGGATTGAACGCTGCTAAAGTCCAGCTTCTTATTAATTATCTGCACCTTTGGTAGCCAGAAAAGAGTCATTGCACGTCACCAATAGCTATCTGGTGGCAGGGTCGCTGCAGATAGCATTGGCAGTTTAGTGTACACAACATGCCACTGGTATCACCAGAACTGTTAGAGTGCATTCAAAGTGTGGAGGTACTCACACTGCCTCCTCCTGGGATGTGTTTGATATTATCCTTTGAGCCACACCTGGATTGAACGCTGCTAAAGTCCAGCTTCTTATTAATTATCTGCACCTTCGGTAGCCAGAAAAGAGTGTGAGAAACAACATGACCATCTGCAGCTGCACCGAGTGCCACACCACCAAAACCAGCAGCCTGCTGCCTCTGCCCATGCCAACAGCAAGGCACAGCTCCTGGCTTGCTGCACAGCATCACGTAGACTGGGTTGGGTTGAAGGGACCTGAAAGATGATCCAGTTCCAGCCCCGTGCCATGGGCAGGGACACCTCCCACCAGCACAGGCTGCTCAGGGCTTCATCCAGCCTGGCCTTGAACACCTCCAGGGAGAGGGCATCCACAACCTCTGGGGGCAACCTGTGCCAGTGCCTCACCACCCTCAGTGGAAAGAATTTCTTCCTCATCTCCAGTCTCAATCTGCCCTCCTCAAGCTTCAATCTCTTCCCTCTCACACTACCACTACAAAAGCGAATGGATTGTCTGCTCATGGGTTGGAAACTGGAGGTGGAGGTGGGCAGGCTGTCACCAGAGGCTGGATGCATCTAGCTAGGAAGGTTCCAGGACAGGCCAAGCAGCTCACCCCTGAACTCCTTCACTGAACCAAGCAGGGAACCTGACGGGCAGTGACGCTGGAAGGGAAGCAGAGCTCTAAGGCTCAGCTTCTGCAGAGCCAGGAGGAGGAGGGAGGATGGAGCCGAGAGAAAAACACCAGCTCAGCCCCATAGCCATGCCAGGCAGTGAGGCAGAGAGGCAGCATGTCCCCTCTGCAGCACACACACCTGTCCCCTCTGCAGCACACACACACAGGGCAGGAGCTGTGTGCCCAGCAGGGTCTGGGAGAGGAGGCCTGACCTCTGCACTGGGCAGGGCTCAAACTGCCACTGCAGTCACTGAGAAGGAGCAAAGCTGCCAGGATGCAGTTCCCTGCCTGCAGCTCTCTGACTCCCATCCAGTGGGGATGATGGGGGCAGAGCAGACCAAGCCCAAAGGCACAGCTCTGCTGCACCTTCCTCATGTCATCTCGGCAGGGAGAGCACCTGGCTGTGGCTTGCTGCCACTCATACCCTCCACTCCCCAGGCTCTGCCTGCCCTCTGACCACACACATTTCTGGAGTAAAGAAGCTGTGTCCACCTGGGGCTGGTTTTCCCTGTTGGGGTTTTCTAAGGCCTGGGGTTGCCCCTGCCTATCAGCAGCTATTCCAAACAACACAAAGCTGAAGGCATATCCTGCTCCTCCTGCATAGCCTGCAGCTGCTTTGCAGCCTGGAGCTGGCTTTGCAACCTGTCCAAGCATAACCCAGAGGTAAAGCAGCTGAAAAGCAGTCTCTGGAGACAGCACAACCCTCAGGAGAGGGTCAGAGCCACAGCACCCTGCAGGAACCTCTCCCTCCATTTCAGCTGTCCCTAGCCTGCCGCTGCAAGAAGAGCTCTTTGCTGCGCCCTGCTTCATTAGCACCAGAAGCACCGAGGCTGATGTCTGCCTCCAGCATCGTTTTCCAAGCCCACACCAATTAATCCTGCAAACCAGGACCCCGATCTGCCAGAGCAGGCTTTGCCAGAGCAGTGCTCAGTGTCCCAGCAACAACAGAAGTGCTCAGACCATGCACTGGAAGAGACTGAAAATAGTGGGGAGTGAGCCCCACACTCTGCACTCCTGGGCTGGACTGGATGAAAGCTGCATGGAGAGCAGGCTCCAGACTCACTTCCCTCTGGCCACCCTAAAATCAAACCTGTGGGATCTGTCCCTTCTGCTCCCCAGCTCCAACCATTCATCTAAGAGCAGCCTCCTGGCCTACAAAATCCCCCACCAGAGCATCCAGTCCAGCCCTTCTTGCCTGCAAAGAGCAACAAACTGTCCCAGATTCAGCTGTGACAACAGTGAACTTGTTTGTCTGGCAGAGGGAGGGGGAAAACCACTCGTAAAGGCTGGAGGAAAAGGAAGCAAATCCTTTAACCAGTTCACAGTAAAGGGAAGGAGAGCTCCTTCCACAACCCCTGGAGCAGCAGCAGAACCCCAAAACTGTGCAGTACATGGCCAGCCACAGGAAAACTGCAGGTAAGGAAAAGGAAGAGCAAAGCTGCTGAGGGGCTGAGGAGAGGCCACCTCAAGGCTTCTCCACCCGCCGAAGTGGAGCCATGGAGTCACCCACTCACACCAAGTGGCCTGCAGTGCACTCAGGGAAGGTTTGTCACAGCTCTCTGTCAGCAGCAGCAGAGCAGGGGCTGCAAGGCTGTTTTCCACGCCCCAACCCCCTCCCCAAGGGCAGGCAAGGACAAGCACCCAGGGACTGCTGGCTGCAGCAGCCATCGGATGTGCAGCTGTGTCCTACGTAGGAGGCACCTTCAGCAGCCAGAGGAAGCAGCTGCCTCCGTCCACCCACACTGCAAGGTGGGGTTACAGGAGCCTCAGGATGTGGCCACGCAGTGCAGAGAGGTGCTGAGCAGCCAGCACCACACACTGCTGCTCACACCACTCCCTCCTCCAAACCCTCCTCTGCTGGGCTTGGGAAACCTAACCCCAGAGCCTCGATGCCAAGCACCCAAAACAAGGAGTTCACTCTGCTGCTCAGGAAACAGCCTCTCTGGAGTGAGAAGTGCCCCGGCCAATACAGAACAGTGGCACCAGTTATGGCCATGCCACACTGCACCACAGAGCAAGGCACAGTCCCAAACCTGTCAGGCCAGAACCCTCCTGGAGAGAAGCCCATCCTGTCTGCTCGCTGCTCAGAGGCTGTTTGCTTGCTAAAGACCTGCAAGCTTCACCCACCCCAACCACTAACTCTGCCAGGGCTGGTGCTAAACCAATGCCCTCAGCACCACACCTCTGGGGACGGAGATTCAGCCACCTCCCCGGGCAGCCTGTGGCAGGCTGAGGAGGATTCAGTAACACAGTCCTGATTCTTCAGGGCTCCAGGTCACAACTTGCTCTCCCTGCCAGGAGGGAATGTCATGCCCCTGGCAACCAGTCCACACATGGACATGCCACCCTCTCTGCATGCCACACCACGAGCTCTCTGCAGGACAGCTGCACTAAGCCAGGCAAAGCACTGCAGGACAAGGACCCAGCCCAAACATCCCCAAAACCTCCAGATTCAGGCTGGAGATAACAGGATCACAGATGTCAGGGGCTGGAAGGGACCTCCAGAGATCAAGTCCAACCCCCTGCCAGAGCACGACCTTAATCTAGCACAGGTCACACAGGAACACATCCAGACAGGGCTGGAAAGGCTTCATGGAAGGAGACTCCACAGCCTCTCTGGGCAGCCTGTGCCAGGCTCCAGGACCCTTACAGGAGAGAATTTCTTCCTCATGTTGGGGTGCAACTTCCTATGCTGTAGTTTACATCCATTGCTCCTTGTCCCATCACAGGGTGCAACTGAGAAGAGTTTGTTCCCTCCCTCCTGACCCCCAGCCCTCAGATATGTATAGGCATTGATTAGATCCCCTCTAAGTCTTCTCCTCAGCAGACCAAGCAGCCCCAGGCCCCTCAGCCTCTCCTCACAGGGCGCTGCTGCAGCCCCTTCAGCGTCTTTGCCGAGTGGATCCCTGCCCCTCAGCTCAGCTGCCCTCTGCCACATCTGCAGCCCCACCGTGCTGCTGCCACCCCAGGGAGGGCTCTCCTCTCCCAGAGACAGCACCAAGCACCCACTGTGTCCCTCCAGACAGAGCCCTGGCAAGCAAGAGGCCATCTCTACCTTGCCACCTCCGGGCTGGTGCTTCAGGTTCTCAGTGGAGCCGATTTTGGACTTGACGTTCTTCAGGTCAGGCATGGGTGCGGCAGAGGGCTGGATGCGAGTCTTGGCAGAGGCAGGAGACTTCGGCGGGGTGCGAACCACTGCCACCTTCTTGGGCTCCCTGGCTGGTGGGGTGGGCAGAGAGGGAGTGCGGGAACGGCTGCCTGGAGTCCCAGGGGAGCCGGGACTGCTGTAACCGCTTCTGTCTCCAGACTTGGGCTGCTCACCTGCGGAGGCAAGCGCAGGGTAAGCAGCCCTGGGGGACACACAGCCCCTGCCCTGCTCACTGACTGCCCTTAGGGGCTACGTCTGCTCGGTGCCAGGGCCCACCAGCAGGCCGTTTCACTTCTACTTCATTTGGAAGTGCACACTGTGGTGGAAGGCAACGCCCTCGTTGCCCAGAAGGAAAATGGTCTTAGTTGTAAGAGTCCCCACCCAGCCCCAGGCATGCAGGATGAATGAGGGACAAAGACACTCAAACCACTTTGCTGTTAGCAAGTTAGAAGCACTCCTAGAAAACGATGTGATGCCATTAAACGAAGCTGATGAGTCAGCAGCTTAGAACTGCCCCCACTTTGAGATGAAATGGGAAAAGAAAATAAACCCCTTGAACATCACCTTTCTCGGGCTTGGCTGCTGCAGGAGGTGGTTTTTTCTGCTCCTTCCTGCCTGTTTAATGAATGAGAAAGATGCTTAAAGCCAACAAAATGGAAGCTGAATGGATTCATGGGGTTTCGTGCAGCTCTGCTTAAGAATGAGAAGTAGAAACAGGCAGGGAAATGCAGGGTGTGAAGGGGAGTTCACAGTGCCTGATGCTTTCTGGGGGTCTCTTCTCTGGGCATTAATGGGCTAACCTCCACTCCTGCAACCGAAGAACTGAATCCTCTTGCCCCTGCTCTTTGTGATATATTGTACAAGAGAGAAGGAACAGATGGATTAAAACCCAGCCCCCCAGCCCAGGGAGCTGCCTGAAGCTTCCAAGCTGGAGGAAATCCCAATCGGACAAAGCAGCTACCCTCTCTTGCACACTGGCAGCTATATGCAGGGAGCAGACACAGCAGCATCCAGAGAGGCTCACTGCAGAGGGCTCAGCCCTAGCTCTGCCCCACAGCCCCACGTGAGGAGGCTGAGCAGCTCTGAAGGACCACACAGACCTCCACCTGCTGGCCCTGCCCTTGCTCAAGTGCTGCGCACGACCTCAGCACTGGGGCAAACTCTACCTGACTGCATGGAGAACCAAAGCAGAGCCTTGGGAGTCAAGAGACAGCACGGGAGGGCTGTCCCCATCACTCACCAGAGCTGGGAGGTGTCTTGGGGGCCGTGGGTGTCTTTGCCGGGATGCGTGTGGCATTAGTGGAGTTCCTCTGCCCGGCCGCGGACCGCGGTGTGCCTGTCTTGGTGCCAGCTCTCACCTCTGGGCCCTGGGGGTGCAAGGGGCAAAAGGCTGATGCAGGGGGATCTGCCCCAGGATGGGTTATCAACCCTTCATGGACCCACTTAAGACCCTTCTGCTCCCCACTCTCACAGCCCACAGGGTTTCCCCACAGCAGGGAGCTGTGATGTGCCCACTCACACCCTGTGTCCCATCCCCATCACTGCTGTCCCTCCTGGTCTGGCAAAGTGGCTCTGCTGCTCTCCCTAGTGAGCTCTCAGCTTGGCCTGCCTCCTTCACCACACACTCAGCTCTTCCACCTCTGCTGTCTACATTTCATTGCTTTGTTTCTGCTGTTCTGCTAAAAATTTGTATATATAACTGAAGGCAATCCATGGCTGGACCAAAGGCTGCCCCCAGGAGCACAGTGCCAGGCTCCAAAGCCAGAGAGGCACCTCCTTCGCCCACCCTGTGTCACCCACTGCTGTGACAGGTGGCACACTCAGCATGTCCGGTGGCATGGAAACAACAAGCAGCTGCTGTCTGCTGATCCTGCAGAAAAGCCTCCCTTTCTCATGCTGATTTGTGCATAACTGCTCATGAAAAACATAACTACAGAATCATTCTGGTTGGAAAAGACCTTTCAGGTCATCCAGCCCAACCCTTGGCCCAGCACTGCCAGGGCACCACATGGCCCTCAGCACCACATCTCCAAGGCTTTGAAACCCCTTCAGGGATGGTGACTGCGTCACTTTCCTGGGCAGCCTGGGACAGGACTGGACAATCCTCTTGGGGATGAAATTGTTCATGTGTCCAATCTAAACCTCCCCTGGCACAACTTGAGGCCATTTCCTCTCATCCTGGCACTGGCTCCTTGGGAGAAGAAACCAATCCCCACCTGGCTCCAGCCTCTTTTCTTGGAGAGCAATGAGGTCTCTCCTCAACCTCCTCTTCTCCAGACTAAACAGCTCCAGCTCACTCAGCTGCTCCTCCCCAGCACTCTTCTCCAGACCCCTCAGTAGCTCTGTTGCCCTTCTCTGGACCCATTCCAGTCCCTCACTTGGAGTGGCCCTAGACTGAACCCAGGATTCATGGTGTGGCCTCACCAGTGCCAGTGACAATTGAGCTGCGTGGTCCCAAGGCAGCAGGCACCAGAGCATCCCTCTCACAGCAAACCCACATCTCATTGCCTGTGCCCTGCCACCTCGTCTCTTCCCCTCAACCTGGGTGCCTCTGGATGACTAAACAGCACAAAGGGAAGCTCCAAGCTGCTTTCAGTCTGTGGAACCCACCAGGGTGGTGTTTCCTGCTCTCCATGCAGCACCTGGCAGGGCTGCAGGGTGGTGTTTCCTGCTCTCCATGCAGCACCTGGCAGGGCTGGCTGTGGTGCATTCCAAACACAGCTGCTCTTACAGCCAACCCACCCAGAAAACCCAGCAGGAAGCTGCAAAAGCAAAAAAAAAAAAGCCTGAAAGAGCAGAGACCTGAAACGCCTCAGGGAGAGCAGGAAATAGCCTGCAACAACGAGATTCTTCTGTTGTAATGCAGTGCAAAGGGGTCTAGAGGCTGATCAGATCCACCCGGGGTTGCCAGCCGTGTCCTGGGCTGCATCAGAAGCAGCATGGCCAGTAGGCCAAGGGAGGTGATTCTGCCCCTCTGCTCTGCTCCTCTGAGACCCCACCTGGAGCATCGTGTCCAGTTCTGGAGCCCTCCGGGACATGGAACTGCTGTAGAGGGTCCAGAGGAGGGCCACAAAGATGATCAGGGTGGGCAACAGGCTGGGAGAGTTGGGGCTGTTCAGCCTGGAGAAGAGAAGGCTCCCTGGATGAGGCTGGATGAGGTTTGAGCAGCCTGGCTTAGTGAGAGGTGTCCCTGTCCATGGCAGGAGGGTTGGAACTGGATGACCTTTAGGGTCCCTTCCAACACCAGAACTGCAGCCAAATGTGGCCACAGCCACTGGGAGGGGAAGCGCGGAAGGGGCTGTGGAGGGACTGCCCAGCCAGGCACTGCCAACCATCAGACCTGCCAGGAGGCTTTAAGGTGCTCCCAGGGGCAGCTTTGCCTCTCACATCCCACTTCCTTACCTTGGCTTTGGCTTCTTGTGCTCCTGTACTGGCAGGTCGGGATGTGCCAGAAGAGCCTCGTTTAGAGGTGGAAGCAGGGCTGGAGGGAGCCTGCGAAGGGGTTGTGCTAGAGGAGGTGTTTCGGTGGGGGGGGATGGAGGGTCTAGCACCTGGGGGAGTGGCAGTGCAAGGTAAGGATCTCTTAAACATGGAAACAAAAATAAAATGGGAACAACAAAAAATAACATCAGTGTGGGAGGGAAACACAAAGGGATCACCAACAGCAAATGGGAGTGGAAGGTGCAGTCTTGGGCTGGGGTCAGAACTGCCCTCATCCTGCATCACAGAGCTGTGGGCTCTGCTGGCACCCCTCAGCCCTGCTCCTCCCCTACAGGGCACAACAACACCCAAACCCCTTTCTGGGGAAAGTGTCACCCTGTGCCAGCCTGCCCCTGCCACCAGCCTCCAGCACCTGCAGCAAGCTTTACCCTCTGAACTGCTTCATTGCCTCTCAAGCTCTCAGTGCTCTGCTGGCAAAGGCACTGCAGGAGCAGCAGCACCACCAGCATGTCTGGGAGCTGCAGATGGCTGCTCCCAGGTCTCCCAGTCCCATCCCAGCTGCTCTGTCACTTACTGGTCGCTGTTTTTGCTCCAGGAGGCTGCTTGGGACCATGGCAAATGCCTGCTCTGAGGCAGCCCTGCCAGACCTCCCCATGGAACACACTTGGATTGCTCACTGCTTGAAGGTAACCACAGCCCTCACCTTTACCGCTTCGCCCCCCACACTGCCCACCAGCTTGCCCATTATGCTGCCTGGGCACCAGCCAGGAGAATGAGCAGCTGAACTAATGCTCCTCCAACCCAGCAGTGTGACAGATGTCCCTTAAACCTCTGGAAGACTTCTCAGTGGTGCCTAGTGATAGGACAAGGGGCAGTGGGCCAGCAACTTCCATTAGGAGAAACTTCTTGTCTTGAAGGGTTCAGAGCCCTGAAGCAGGCTGCCCAGAGAGGTTGTGGAGTCTCCTTCTTTGCAGAGATTCCAAACACATTAGGACATTGGGATCCTTGACCAAGCTGCTTTAGCCAGGAGGGTCGGACTAGATGACCTCCAGAGGTCCCTTCCAACCCCCACTACTCTGATTCTGGAATTTACCCACTCTTAAACCTGTTCCTCACCCACAACTCAGCAGCTGCAAGGCCTAGAGTATTTCTTTTTCCTTTTTAACCTACACGTCTTGCTCTTTTCACTGCTACTCTGCTTGTCCTCAGTCCAGCCCAAGGCAGTTTTGGGTCTGCTTTCACACCAGTTTGCCCCAGTCAAGTCAGATGTTTGCTTTCCAGCCTCAGGTTGAGAAGTGATGTCCCTAACCGCGCCCCCCCCACCCCAGGACCCACAAGTCTGCTGCGGGCTTGGCTCACTTCCTTGCCATCAAAGCTCATCAGGGATTGCACCATCCAAACCAGGGGGAGGGAAGGGAAAATTAAAGCACCTTTGAAAGACAGATGGAAAACCAAAAGATAATGGGAGAGGGCTCCTAAGGGGCAGGACTTGAGGCAGGGAGGGCAGGAGAGGTGTTTGTGGCCACGCACAGCGCTCGGCAGCATCACCTCTGGGCTGGGATTTTGCTTACCTTGGGTTTCTTTCCCTCAGCTTCAGTCCCCTCCTTGTCAATACGTCCTGACAAATGGAGAAACACAAGTTAGAGGTCCTGGGACTGGCCAGTAAGCTCTAGAGAGATGGCAATGCCTGGCTACAGCGACATGCAAACTGGAGGGGGTGTTCTATGTTCCTGCCCCCTGGAAATGAAGCACTGCTCTTAGAAAGGTTCTAAGCCATTCCTTTCCTGCAGAGCTATTTCCACACTCTAGAGACATCCTCTCTGGGTTGAAGGTGGTGGAAGCCACATCCCTGGAGGTCTTTAAGGCCAGGCTGGATGTGGCTCTGAGCAGCCTGATTTAGTGTGAGGTGTCCTTGCCCATGGCAGGGGAGTTGGAACTGGATGATCCTTGAGGGCCCTTCCAGTCTTGACAGTTCTGTGATTCTATGATCCTGTGCACAGGCAGCAGGCAGCAGACACAACACACCAAGGTTTGCAGGAGCCCATTCTGACCAGACATGCACTTGGTGCCAGGAGCAGCAGTTCAGTCTGGGACAGAGCAGTTCTCCTCTTCATCCCCAGGCAGGAGTCCTCCTCTCTAAAACACCTTTTTTTGTTCTAACAAATATACAAATAAAGACCACAGCTGAGGGATGCTCCAATTCTAGCCCTGGGCTGCTCATGATCTCACTTACAGCTCAGTGTGTTAGTGCTGAGAAGCAGTTTATACCTGCTTGTTGTTAATTCCCTTCTCTTCTGACATGCTGCTTCCATCTGGGTCAGGCCCTGCAGGGTCTCAAGGTTTTAGCTGTTGTCCTACTTGATCTGCCCAGAGAGGCTGTGGATGCCTCATCCCTGGAAGTGCTCAAGGCCAGGTTGGATGAGGCTTTGACCAACCTGGGCTAGGCAGAGGTGTCTCTGTTCATGGCTGGGGGGGGCTGGGACTGGATGATCTTTGGAGTCTCTTTCAGCTCAAGCTGCTCTCTGATCTGCGCCAAGCTTGCGGTGCCTGACAGTATTGCAATGCTGTGCCCAATGACTCTGCAAGCATGGCAGAGCACAGCACCACTTAGCAGATCAGAAAGAGAGAGGAAGCAATGTTTGTGTTCAGACACTCAGAACAAAGCCTCCTTGCCCCCTGCTTTCATCTAATCTCTCCTTAATCCCACTGATACCCTCCCCAGGGTTTTGGAAACCTGTTTTGCGGGGTGAGCCCTTCCCCAGTGACCTGAGGAGTGTCACTGATCCAGAACCCACCACAACAGCCACTCCTGGGGCTGCTGGAGGCACCATTGCCCCCCACAACCAGTTAAACTGGGGACCAGAGCAAGGCTGGAGCACAACAGCCACAAAGTGTCTTCGAGGGAAAAGAGCAGGAAACAACTAAAAGAAACTCTTCCTAATGAAGCAGAGACTCTGCTGGACTGCAGGCAGGGCACCCCCAGCCCGCCAAGGTTGCCAGGCTGTGGTGCCAGCAGCAGCAGCAGCAGCAGCAGCAAGCCATGCCAAAGCCCTGCAGCACATGGGTGAAGCTTCCTGATGGCTTCTCAGGTAGTGAGCAAGGAGGAATCTGTTGTGAGCTTTAGCTCCAACACAAAAAGCTGCACCAACGATTTCCTCACCAGCCTCCTGCAGCACAGAGCAGCGTTTGCAGGCTGAAGGAAGCAGCCAAGGCAGCTCTGTGGCTCAGGCTCCAGGGTGAAAGGCAGAGCATCCCTCAGGCCAGGCCCTGGAGCCTGGTCAAAGATGGTGATAGAGCACTGGGGGTTGATGTGTGTCCTCCTGCCTCAGCTTATCGACACAGCTCTCATTGTGCAACCAAGCAGGGCCCCTGGTAAGCCCCACAGAGGTGGAAAACAGCTCCTGAAAAAAGAAAAGGTCTAAGAGCTGCCCTGCTGGCAGAGATGTTTGTGCACTCAGCAGTGAAGTCAGACCTTCACCCAACACTAAAGGCTTGGACTAGATGAGCTTTAAAGGTCCCCTCTAACCCAAAATATTCCATGACCCTCTGATTCCAAGACAGTTAGGACTGAGACTGCTGCAGCTCCAGGCCTGATGCCCTTCCAGCCCAGGCTGCAGACACTCAGGCTGTTAGATGCACCCAAGAGTCACACACCCAGGCAGCTCCCAACACCCCAGGTTGGACCAGCTGGGGACACAGCATCCAGAGCTGGTGTTGGAGCAGGGTGTAAGAGCATGGAACATGCCATGCAGCAGGGACGGTCCAGTGAGCCGCAGACTCTGCCTCCACCAGCAGTCAGGAGTGGATGTTTAAGTGAACAGACAAGAAACAGGACCAAGGAGGGACCTTGCCCATGGTTGGAGCTGGTCTCACTTGTCACTGTCCTCCTGCCTCCTCTGCGGGAAAGCCAAGAGTGACAGCAGACACATGCAAACCAGGCTGCACGTGTTCTGCCGGAACAAGCTGCAGGGTTAGCCCCACGCCAGCATGCCAGAAGATCGCCAGCCAGGTCCTCATCTTCTCAGGGCAGCTGCCAGGCGGAGTTAAGATGCCCACCCCACAGATCCAAGGAAACCAAACCAAAATCAGCTGAACAAAACCAGAACCGGGGACACACCAGCACCATGCAAGGGACACCAAACCCAAGCGCAATGCTCTGGCGTTAGGACACGCAGGGGCAAAGTAAAGAGGGCAGGAGAGGGAGGGGGAAGCGGCAGAGGTTGTCCAGTGGCTCACAGCAAAGGTCCCAAGCGGCAGGCCTGAAGAGGTGGCAGCAAGCTGCTGGGTCAGGCAGCCTTCTCCTGAGCAAGCCCCCAGCAACGTGAGCTGAGGGCAGGCAAGGTGGGCACAGACCTTTCAGCAGAGGGACTTGGCTGACAGCTCTATCTGCAGCCTGGGCAGAGGGCTGCTTCTTGGGGGTGCGGCGCTCTCCCGTGCCTGGCACAGCCTCTTCCAGAGCAGCATCTTTGTCTTCAGCACCACCTTTTAACTCAGCAGCTGTTTCTTGCAAGGGTCCAGAATCTTCTCCCTCCCTAGGCTCTGCTTCTTGTTGGGAGACGACTTCAGAAGGTTCTGATGGGACATCCTTATCTTCCTCCTCCATCAATGGCTGTCCGCTCTTCTCGTGGTCCTCTCCTGCCTTACGTGATTCAGCTTCAGCCTCTTGTGGGATGCCTTTGAGGACATCTTTGGACTTGTTTTCTCCCAAGCCACATTCTTCAAGAGCTTCCTTTGCAGCTGCTGGACATGAGCCCACTTCAGGTGCTGGTGAAACTTGCTGACACCCCGGAGAAAGCAAAATCTGCTCAGCAGTTTCATCGACATCTCGATCCACATCTCTCTCCTGCCCACTGACATCTTCTTTCAGCGGAGCTCTGGCACCTAGGGCAGATGGCTCATCTTTGACCTGCGTGCCACCTGTGTCACCTGCTCCTGTCAACCCCTCAGTGTGCACACCATGACCCAGCGCAGGATCTACACCAACGCCTTCTCTGCCTCCACGATCCCACAACTCACTGCTGCCTTCAGCTGCTCTGGAGCCTTGGTACATATCCAGGGGGATTGGGATGGTGACCTCGATGCGGGTAGGAGCTGCTCTGGGAGCCTTTGTTTCACGTGACAGAAGAGGCTGCTGAAGGAGCCCAGCTGCTAGCCTGCTGGGCTGGACCTCTCTTCTTATTGCATCTCCCACACCTTCCTGAGGGCCAGGCTGTGGCTGCCCTGGAGTTTAAGATGCAGGGCATGAAGTATGGGCAAACAATTAGCACACCAGAGAGGACGTCAGGCACATCATGCTGAAGAGAGACTCAGGATTTCTTAGGACAAGGTGAAAAGCAAGTCCCACATGGCCCCCCTGAGCAGAGGACTCACTTTTGTGGTGGCTCCTGCCTCTGAAGAAGCTCAGATCCCCATGGCCATCAAGAGTGCTGCAGCCACAGACCAGGCTGCTCCCTGGAGCTGTTTTTGGAGGTGGTTTGAGTATGCAACCACCACCACCAGGAGCTGGAGTGGCCACAGAGGCTTTCAGAAGCCAAGAGCACAGCCATCCTCAGTCTAACACCACCACTGACCCTTGATTTGCTAGTCAGTGGCTACCTCTTCTGGTTTCAAGGGCCTGAAGAAAACCCTCCCCTCCTTCACGGGCTCACCAAACCCCTCAAGCCCTCCCTTGCAGGACATGTGCATGCAGACATGGCACCACCACGGCACCACATTCCACCCTCCCGGAGCTCAAACCATCTCTGCTTTGCTCTCCACAGCATTTCTGCTGCTCACAAGCCTGGGGAGGAGCACTCCTACGTCTCCTGTCTCACTGCTGTCTATTTCACCAGCCGCTGGAGCAGGCAGCCTCAGTGGAGAGGACCAGAAGTGAGAAGTGGCTGCAGCCACATGGCCACAGCAGTCTGGGATCGTGCACCCACCCACCTGGGCTGATCAGAGCTTCAGCTCTGCTGCCAGCATTTGGGCAGAGCAGGAAGTGTGGAAGTTATAACCCAAAAGTTAAGGTTACAGAGACACAGATCTCTCTTTTTCCTCTTGTTTTTTTGGGGGGGTGGATAGAAAAGAGGATTCTGCTCTGGGGCTGATCTCATGTATGACACAGACCTTTAGCATGCATTAAGCCCCAGTTTTCTGGTTGAGCTGGAGCCTTTCTGGTAGAAATTCACCCAGCTGAAGCAAAGTTGCACTGAGCAATGGACAACTCACCCTGAACACAGGCAAACTGCTTCAAAGCCAACTGCCCCAGTAAGGATGAGCACCTCCTAGTATGGATTTGTCCAGCTTCAAAGACTCTTTGGTCTTTTTGAGCACTGATGAGGTGAAATAAAGAGCCTAGAGCAGAGCATTTCAGCACTGAGCTTTTGATTGCTGCTTTGATAGGTGAGCAAATGGGATTCAAACAAGAAAAGAAGTTGAGACTGATTTGGTCTTCTTTCAATGTTGTCCTTAAGAGACTATAATGGTTAAGTGAAATGACCACACAGGGACCTACAGAGTGGTGGTTAAGAGGAAGTGGGAGGTGATGTTCGAAATGTGGCATCAAGAAACATCTTTTATAGCCAGGGGGTCCTGAGAGGTGTTTGTGCCGTAGCAAGCAGACTGCCCTGGCTCATTTTGGACGCAAACAAACAGCAGGAGCAGGGAGGTTGTGGATGGCTCCTCCCTGAGGGTGTTCCAAGGCCAGGTTGGATGAGTCGAGTTGAGAGGTGTCCCTGCCCAAGGTTGGGAGGTTGGAGCAGATCATCTCTGAGGTCCCTTCCAACTTAAGCCCTTTAGGACTCCAGGAGCACTGACATTTGCTGCTGCCGAGATGCAGACAGTCAGGTTCCGTCCAGAGCACTCTCACACTTCACCACCTGCAGAGGTTCTGAGGCAGCACAAGGTCAAGACTGGCAGAATGCCACCATGGCATCAGCAGAAGATGCTTTTCCACCTGGGAGTCCAAAGACAGAGGTTTCACCACGCTCCACTTTCACTGCAAAGATCATTTATTCAAATCCCACCGCATGAAAAATGAAGGTGGTCAGCAAGGAGAGAGCCAAGGCTGCGGGCACTGACCACTGAGTTTTCTTCCACATCAAAGAGAACCATTAGGAGGAAGCAGCAGGGGATCACAAACTCACTTTCACAGAGGTAACAACTCACATAAGAACCCAGAGATGCCACCTGCAGGCTGTGCTAGAGCTGCAGCTAAGCTCTGTGTCCCCACATCTGACAGTGCAAAGATCCCAGGGCATTACAGGAAGGTCTTATGGCAAATCCTCTGAGAAACAGCAGCTAGAACCAGACTGTCCAGGACAGACAGAAGAGAGAACCTTGCTCCCCTGCTGCTAACAGCCCTCATTTCTTTTCCTGTAGTGGTGTCACTGTTTGAAAGAGCTGCTACTCCAAGAGCCACTGGAGAGGCAAGCAAAGGTTTTGTTCCAACTGCAGGAAGCAGAACTGCACAGAACTGTGCTCGTGTGTGTGGAGAGCACAGCCAACCAGAATTCTGCCCTGGGCAAGGAAGGCAAAGACCTGTTTAATTCTTTAAAAGACACAGATGCCTATAAAGGCTCCGATGCAGCCACACGGAGCAAAGACGCTGCTCGAGCAGCTGGAGGGATTTCTGTGTAGAAAACATAACACAAAATGGGGTTCAGTGAAGGTTTTAAACAGCACAGCAAATGAGTGCTGTGGTGTAGTGGTGCTAGCAAGACAAGCAGCACCAGAAAGGGTCTGAACAGCTAAGACGGGGCTGGGAGCTTTGAGAAAGCCCCAGCCTGAGGCTTTCCATCAGGTCAGGAGAGGCTTTCCAGATAGCCAAGAGGTCCCTGGCTCATTTCTTGGCTCATCTAAGCAGACACACAATTAATGGTCCAAGAACCAACTCCCTGCTCGCCCTGCCTGGCTTTGTCAGTCACACTCCCTAAGGCTGGGATGACCAGAGGCCACCCTCAGCGCTCCAGTCAGGGCCTCGGGGGGCAGGTCTGAGATTGCTCTGCATTGGGGAACACAGCGCATCAAGAGCTCAACAATTCACTTCCTTGCTGCGTGACACTCAGGGCACAAAACTGCTGAGCAGCTTCTCCTGGATAACCTTCAGAGTGAGGGTGGTGAGAGACTGGCACAGGTTGCTCAGGGAGGTTGTGGCTGCCCCATCCATGCAGGAGTGCAAGGCCAGGTTGGATGAGGCCTTTGACAACGTGGGCCAGTAGGAGGTGTCCCTGCTCATGGCAGGGGGTTGGAACTGGATGAGCTTTAAGGTCCCTTCCAACCCAGCCCATTCTATGAGTGTATAAATTCATGACCTGCACATCCCAGCTCTGTTCTCTGCCTTTTTGCGAGGCTGTTTAGCAATGGGGCAAACAAGCACCAGGCCTTCAGCCACCCCAGAGAGGAAATGTGGTGCGTGACAAGCTGCAGCCTCCCCGGATGAGGATGCTGGGACATCCAAAGCCTGTGTGACCCTCCTCTGTCAGGGAGACCTGCACAATGCTCCTGCAGTGCAGTGTGTGCGTGGCAGAGGGAAGTTCCCCAGGCACCAGTCACACCTGTGGGCAGCAAAAACTGCACCCAGAGGCAGATGGTTCACTGACCTTGAGTGGCATCTCCTGCGGCGTGGTCCTCCAGGTTGGGGGTGGCTCCTACGCCTGCTTCTTCAGCTGCTCCCAGTTCAGAGAAAGAATGGGAAAGACAAGGTCAAAACAAGAAGGAAGTTTAGGTGTCTGTCCAGGAGGTTTCTTCACCTTCCTGCTGACGCTGCTCAGTGCTGGTTTGTGAGCAGAAAGGCAGAAAGGCAACCAGCCCACACCAGCGATGGATCAAGATCTGCCCAGCCCGTGCTGCACCAGGCTGGAGGAGAATTTCCCCAGCTGGCACATCCTGGGCAGCAGGTTGGTACAAGCTCCTTCAGGCAGAGATGCGGAGAAGAGGCTGTTAAGGAGCAGGGAAACTCCTGGATTTAGATCTCTTCTGCCTGCACACAGAGTTTATGCTAGGAGCAGCACTCCCATGAATGACAAACTCTTACCTGAGCCCTGCGTCCTTGTTGACTGCTGCCCTGCCTACTGCAGTGAACTCAAGGCTCTTGGACACAGTCACCATCTACCAACCTGACCCAGCTCTGACACTTGAGCAACACTGAGGACCTTCAACAAGCACAAATTTCTTCCCAGAAATGCAGGTTGGTCTCTTCTCAGAGTTTACTTCGGTTTGTTATTTGACTGCTCCCAAACCAGCTTGACCTTAATAGCTAAAGGGTGGGGGGCAAGAGGATGGGGTCAGGACCTTCTCAGTGGTGCCCACCAACTGGACAAGGGGCACAAACTGGAACCCAGAATGTTCCATCTGAACAGAAGGAGAACATTCTTTGCTGTGAGGGTGCTGGAGCCCTGGAGCAGGCTGCCCAGAGAGGTTGTGGAGTCTCCTTCTCTGGAGACCTTCCAACCCCCCCAGCAGTTGTGCTCCTGGGCCAGCTGCTGTGGGTGCCACTGTTTTAGGAGTGGGGTTGGACTGGATGATCTCTGGAGGTCCCTTCCAACCCCCACCCTGCTGGGATTCTGCCATTCTGTTTGCATGTCACAGTTCTACAGCCAATCCAGAACCTTCCCTCATTTCCCCGGGAGCTCAGGGCACACTGCTGCTGTCCTGGCTCCCTGCTGCAGTCACATCTTGAAGCAGGGGCTGCACATCCTCGCTGGCAGTAGAACCACTCTGCATTTCAGCCCTTCAGGGCTCCACCAGCAGGCTGAGCACTGGTGCAGGACAAACAATTTGCTTGCTCACGAGGTTATGCTGTGGGCTCGTTTCAGTGTCCAGGCACTGGTAGAAGCAAACTGCCACCCCCGCACCTGCCTCAGATCCTGCCTGATGCTTCCAGAGAAAGCCAGCAGCTATCACCAGGGCCACAGACTCACTCCTCACACAGACCTGACTCTCCCAGGAGCTCCTGGCCCCTTGGTCATGCACAGCAGTGCTGCAGCTTCTTGCTCTGCCCCTGAAAGACCCCCAGCACCCCCTGGGTAAACCAGGCCCAAGTGGGTGATTCCCCACGGAGCATTCAGGCTGAATTAGCCACTTCACTTCCTCCGCATTATCCTTACAAGGCGCCGGCAGGCACAGAAGTGCTGCAGTGTCCTGGTTTCACCTGGGGCTTCCGAGAGAACTGCCTGGGCTGGGCCGAGCCAGAGCACCAGGGAGAGAAGCAGCAAGGTCCTGCGGTGACCACCTGGCCTCACCAGCAAGGCAGAGCTGCTGCCACAGGGCAGATGATGGGAGGGAAGCACTTAGCCTGGAGGTGGGAGGCAAAGCCACCACAGAGACAGCAGACAAAGATTGTCAGATGCGGAGGTGAGAAAGAGAGAAGAAAAGGCTGCGAGACTCCCCCAGCATGGGGAAGGCAAGAGGACAACTGCAAGATGGCAACTGCCTGAAAAGGACCTGCAAGAAAGCCTGGAAGGGTCTTTTTATGAGGGCTTGTAGTGATAGGACAAGAGGGAATGGACTGAAGCTTGAGGAGAGGAGGTTTAGGCTGGAGGTTAGGAAGAAATTCTCTGCAGTGAGGGTGGTGAGACACTGGCAGAGGTTGCCTGGGGAGGTTGTGGATGCCCCCTCCCTGGAGGTGTTCAAGGCCAGGTTGGCCTTAAGCAACCTGGGCTAGCGAAAGGTGTCCCTGCCCAGGGCAGGTGGGTTGGAACTGGATGATCTTCGAGGTCCCGTCCAAGCCAACCCATTCTATCAACCTACAGATTATGTCTGCAGGCCATGGAGAAGCAAGAAGCAGGCAGCAGGAGCAAAGCACTTGCAAGAGGTTCTGCAGTGTGGTTTTTAAGCACTAACCAGTTCAGCTCTCTTCTCTGGCTGCATCAAGAGATGAAACTGCACCTCGGACTCCCTCACCTGTGGTTCCTTCTGGGATCTCCCCGTGCTGTTCGGCACCACCCTGATCCTCGTGGTCTCCTTCCTCCACTAAAGGTGCTGTGGCATCTGAAAAACAACGCAGCTTTCAAACAGCCCACGAGTGGCAAAACCCTGTGGGGGCCAGGACCTGCCTGAAGAAGGTTTTGCTCAGAAAAAGCACCTGAGTCCCTCCCTTGAGCCAGTGCTTGTGGAAGGGGAGAGCTGGGCAGGACAGGGCAAAGCCAGCAGTGCAGGGACACCAGGAGCTTGTCCCCTCTGCCACGCCAAGCGCACAGCTCCAGCGCCCTCCTCCCACAGCTGGAGGCTTTACCACAACCACTCTGAAAACACACAGCTAAAGGCAGCCACCGAGACCTGAGCTGCGTGCATGGTGATGCCATCTGCATGGGGACAGCAGTGGTCTGGAGCAGGACAGAACAGTAGATCCCTCCATAAACCATCCAAGCACCGCAGCTGCATCGCTCTCTGGGCAGCACCAAGACAGACACCTACCAGAGGGACTCCTGCCTGGTACAACAGTCCCAGTGCAGCTGGGAAGGGGAACAAGATCCCTTCCTGCACCAGACAGGCTTTAAACATTGGTTTCTTAAGCCTCATACATAGGCACAGAGCCACTGCACAGACAACCTCAGCCCACACCTCCACAGTCCAGGGCTGGAGCTGCTCAGCAGCTCTCTCCACCTGTCTTCCACAGGCATTTTGCAAACCTTTACCTGAAGTCTCCTAGAGGGAGATACTTGGGATTAAAGCAGCCAGAGGAGCACAAAAAGAGCAGTTAATGAAAAGAGAGAACAGGTCTCCAGACCACTCTGGGACTAAGATTCTTTCCACAAACATGGCACTCAGGCAATGCTCTGGGGCATCACACACGTGCCCTGAGTCCTGCCCGCATGGCCTTACAGCAGCAGAGTTTGGTTCATGCGCAGACTGCCCATCTCATCACTCCAGCAGGAATCTTGCTGTAATAACCATCAGGTAGACAGAGAGGGCTAAAAAAAGAGCTATAAGGTGCAGCCATCTCTGCAAGGGAACTCAGTGACCCAGAGCTGACTGAGTCTAGTCTGGGGGGGCGGGTAACACCCAAACCACCACAGATGTGCTGCTAGAACTTGGAGGAGCAAACCTCTGTCCTTGGGAGCCGACAACGTGAGGACTGCTCCTGGCTGTGCTGAGCTTATGGCACCTGTGTAAAAGTCCTTCAGGAAACAAAGCACGAGCAGCTTCCTGAACTGTAACAAACACTTCACCTTCTCCTGCCTTCCAGCTCCCTTCCACCTCTAAGCTCATGACCTCATTCTGCGGAGTGGGGAACGCCACTTGTGACAAGCCTGGTGAAGAGTGTTTTGTCCAGGAGTGCAGACACTCTTCCTGAGGAACCTCAGCAGGGCATGGCAGGGCGAGTCTTTGGCAAGGCTTACCACGCCCCATCCACCAGGGTCTCAAAACAGTAAGTCAAAAGAGCTCCCACCTTCCGTAGTTGGGGTGCTCTTAGCATCAGATGTTTCGGAAACAGGCTCATCCGATCCATCATCGACAGGTATCTGAAGGGGGTAGCCTGGAAAACAGTCAAATGCTTAGAACAAGGCCTGGGAGTTATCAACTCTGCGTGCCCAGTCCACAGCAGCAAGAACACTGTGTCTGGAGAGCATCAAAAGCACCTGAACTAACAAGCCAGCAAAGCGTGGAAATGCCAACCCAAAACGCCAAGTGGAGCGAGCAGGAACCCACCAGTAAAGGGAACTGGACAGGGAGGAACAGCAAAAGCATGGCACAAGCAGGGGAGGAGATCTTAGCAACGTCAGCAGAAAGGATGTGCAACTTCTGAGCCACTGTTGTCCTCTCTGCCACTTCTGGAGCCTCAGCCTCCCTCCCAGGCTTCCATGATGAGTTACAGCTTGAACCACTGCAAAGCAGCAGGGCTTTGAGAAGGGCTCAGTGCAGGACACAATGAAGGCTGGGCTGCAGAACCCATCTTTTGGAAGAGCAGGGCAAGAGGCACAAGTCTCTCTGCAAGGATTGTGGGCAAATAAAATAATAAGAACAGGAGAAATGACTTGGAAAAGAAGATCCAAAGCAACACAAGCAAAATCCCTGGGAATTTGTGACGTGTGAAGCTGAGGCTGCAAGCTGAGAGATGCTACCAGACTGAAATGCACTGCAGAGCCTGGGATGAATGGATGCTTTGGGCTAAGCTGTGCCCAAAGCACCTCAAGAACAGAAAATTAAGATGATGTTTACATGAAGCATAGCCAGGGGTGAGTCCCACCCAGGTCTGCTGGCACTGGGTGGGTTTCCAAGCTCAACTGTGAAGCGTGGTGGAATGAGAAAGGAAAAGCTTCTTGAGGAATGCAGGTCTGAAACGTGGGGCATGGCCTCCACACTCAGAACTCTCTGCCCAGTCCCCCCCATCTCCCTGTGCAGGTGAGGAAAGCAGGCAGCAGGCAGCACCTGTGAGCTGTGTCTCCAAACAAAATCAGTGCTGAATTCTGGGAGCACACTGAGGAGTGAGCACACAAACGCACACTTGCAAAGCTGCAGCAAGAAACCCCTCGCTGTTCTGGGTACTAGAGGTTGTTCTGCTCTTGCTGAGCAAGGAGGAGCTTTCTTCTACAGCTATGAACCTCCGAGTGTCTTGCAAGCCACCTCCTGCTCGCTGGCTGCAGCCAGCTGAGCCACAGTAACCTTCCAGATGCACAGATCCTCTCCTCCAAGGAGCCCTCACAGGCTGGCCCTGCTCACCACACTTAGGTCCTTCTTCCCCCAGCAGTGAGCAACAGGGCAGGTCCTTTGCACCATCTCCTCTTGGAGCTGCTCACCTGATGGGATGTGCTTCTCCTGGGTAGCTGCACGATCCTCCATCATGGTGATGTCCTGATGCTGCTGCACCGTCTCTCAGCCAAGTTACCTGAGGAGGAGAGGAAGAACAAACAACCCCTGAGCAAAACTTGACACAGCTCTCCTCACCTGCAGCCCTGCTGGGGTTGTGCTCCCACCTGTGGCTCCACCAGACAGTTCTGCTTTGGCACCAGTTCCCAGGAGCAGGAAATTCATAAGATCACTGAACTGGTTTGGCTGGAAAAGACCTCTAAGATCATGTCCTGCCACAAGCCATCAGCCAACAATTGCCAACCACTTCAGCCACTACAGGAAGGTGTCTGCTTTGTTCCCTTTGCCTGATGAGCCCTGAAACCTCAGCAGCAGGTCACACCTCAAGGTACACATTACCTATTGGGTTTCACACCAGTGCTGAAACGCCCCCCAGAGCTCCCCAGATCTGACCCGCCCAGTCCCACAGGTATCGATGATGTCCTAAGTGACCATCCTGATGCATACAGGACACTGCTTGGCCGCAGCTTAGTGCAGATCTGCTTCTGCTGCGTGCTCCAACTCAGCACTTGCCAGTTTCATCAGTCCCTCAGCAGAGGTGCCCAGTTGCAAGGTGTGATGCTGCCACAAAGGAGTGTCTGTGGCATACACCCAGCCAGGGATACACAGCTACCACCATACATCGATCACCTTCCAGCCAATCCAAGAGTGGCACAGAGTGGTAAACCAGGACCCTCCAGAGATGGATTTGGAGCAGGGACTCTTCTCTAAGAGGGTCTTGCCTCGTTGTGGGTCTGAGAGGACAGCACAAGGGCTGCTTAACCCTGGATCCTTCTGGCAGTGCCCAGAAATCCAGCGGCATGGCACAGAGCTGGGGCTGGACACCAGAGTGTGGAAGGAGAAGAAATGCTACAACCCAGAATGATTCGATTAAGATGCACTGATCTGCACAAGGAAACGAAGCTGCCAACAAACATCCACTGGTGTGAAGCAGGAGCTGCGTTTCTCCTCGGTCCGCACTGCTGTTATCTGCCTCCCTAACAGCTGAAGTTCTAAGGGCCGCTACTGGCAGTGATTAACAACCACCTATTAGTCTAATCACACAGGAGTGAGCAAACCCAGCGACCAAGCTCAGGTTACCAGCGGCGGGGAAGCAAACCCCCGCGGGTTTGTTTACTGGCAATAAAGGCACTGGATTCGAGCAGGAGCTCCCCATGCCAGCGAGCAGAGCTCTCACCCAGCTGGCTTTAAGCCCTAGAGAGATGACTGCGCAGTCCAACTCCTGCTACCAAGCCGGCTGAGAGAACTGCACCCAGAAATCTGAGGAGCTGCCCTGGAAGGAAATCACACATTTGAAAAGAAAAAGAGGTTTAAAATAGGAAATCATTAAGTATCTAATTTTTGCCCCCCAACATGGAGGGCTCTAATTACTTAGACATCTGCCTGCCCTCCTCCTCCCAGAGCTCAAAGGATCATCCTGATTGGTCTCATCTGGCCCCTGACTGGTATTACTGACACTGGAATACTAAAATTATAACCTTAGCCTAGTGGAGAGGCCAGAAAAGCAACTTGGAGAGCTAAATGCCACACCAAGTGCTGCTCCTCTGCCTGCACTTGCGCAGAGGGGAGACCTCTCTGCCCCAAAGGCACACACAGAGCACTGGCTACTGCAGTTTCCCCTATCTGCTGGTAGAAAAACCTGAGCAGCAGCAGCAGTTCCCATCCCGCTCACAGTTGGTGGTCCCTAAGAGTCCACCCAGCCCAGCCCACCACACATCTACAGATTCTGCCACCTTTGCTTCCGAGCCACAGACCCGGAGGCAAAGCACTCAGATCTGCTGTGCTGGATTTAAAGGAGGCTCACACTGTGTCTCTTTATTCTGCCGCCTCCTCTCTTTTCCTCCCACCTGATTCTTGGAGAAGAGCAATTAGTGTCTCCCTGGAAGGATCCCACTGGAAAGAGTCCCTGGAGGGATTGAAAAGCTGTGCGGATGTGGTGCCGAGGGCCATGGTTTAGTGGTGACCTCGCAGTGGTTGGACTTGATCATCTTAAAGCTCTTTTCCAACCAAAACGATTCTGTGACTCCATGACTTAGTCCTTTCTCACCTCTGGATGAGACCTTCCTGGGACACCATCCAGAGAGGATTCTAAGGATTCTACCTTGGCCACCTGCCATAGGCTCGTCCCCGGCTCACAGACAGCTCCCAGCACAGCCAGAGACCTTCCTTCCCCTCTCCCTCTGAATAGAGCATTTTGCATCTCTCCAAGCCTGGCACGGCAGCAGCACCCAATGATTCAGCAAAGGCTGCTGGGTGGGGGTGCTGACTGCAGCCTCCCTGCCCTGCCAGCACTGTTCACTGGGGTGGTGACCATCTATCTCCAAGCTTCTGGGCTTTGCAGGAGAACCTTTTAGAGCTGTGCTGCTCACAGCCAGGCAGAGGCAGCCCCCACTCCTCTGAGCTCCACGCAAGGCAGGGTTCAGCCATCTCAGAGCTGAAGGGCTGGAGCTGGGCTCGGGAGGATGCAGCCATTAATTTTTCAGAGACAAGAGCAAGATGCTTTTTCTGTTCCCAAGGAAGAAGAAAAGCACCACCAAAAGCCACAATCATCCATCAGAACACCACTCAGAGCACCTAAAGGCTGGCTGCAGCTTGCACAGTGCCCTGGATGCTCATTAATTTGGACACGGTGATTCTGGGGCAGGGGGAGGGCTGCTGCCTGTTTTGCTGCACAGAGCAGAAGCAGCTCTCAGCAGATGAAGCACAACCATATTTGCAACGTGGCAGGCAGAGGAGCAGCACCAACCTGCTCCTGAGCCACTCTGTGTGGCAGTCAGTAAAGGAGAAGGATAAAACCCCCTCCAAACCAGCAGGATCCAAGGGGCAGGGAGGGGACTCCAGCTCCGACATGGTTGTTGCAGCATCTTGCTTGCAGCCCACTCACCAGATGGCTTTCTGATGAGCACTGCCTATCCCTTGCAGCATTCACAGAACCACAGCATCACAGAACTGTTTGGGTCAGCAAAGCCCTCTGAGATCATCCAGTCCAACCTCACCACGGCTGCCAAACCATGTCCCCAAAGTGCCATGGCCACAAGTTTCTAGAACACTTCCAGGGATGGAGACTCTACCACCTCCCTGGGCAGCCTGTTCCAATCCCTCTTGCAGGACAGAAGTTGTCCTAATCTCCCCTGGTGCAATTTCAGGCCATTTGGGGGTCCGATTAGATCACCCTTGGAGGTCCCTTCCAACCCAGACCATTCTATGACTCCACACTTTCCTCTCATGCCATCACCTGACACTAGGCAGAGGAGGCCAATCCCCACCTCACTGCAACCTGCTTTTAGGTGGATGTAGAGAGCAAAGAGGTCTCCCCTCAAGTGCTCTCTCTGCAGCTTGCCCCCCCGGGCTGGCAGGGCTGAGATGTGAACCCAGCACAACAGGGCTGATGGAAGTTCAGCAGCAGCTGATGAACAAACATGACCAAGCACACAAAGCAATTGAGTGGGTGACAGAAAGCTGCCACCACTGCCCCTGCGCTGCAAAGCTCTCCCAGCAGAACCTGGAAGACTCAGGATGTGGAACCATAGACTCGTTTTAGCTGGAAAAGACCTTTAAGATCCTGTCCAACCATCAACACAGCACCACCAGTGCCACTAAACCATGTCCCAAAGGGCCACATCCACACAGTTCTTGAACACCTCCAGGGATGGGCACTCCACCACCTCCCTGGGCAGCCTGTGCCAATGCCACCATATGGTTCGATTCACCAAGACCATCACCTCTGAAAACATTTTATGTCTCTCTTTTCTCTCCCTCTTTCCTTTCCACCTATTGCATATCTCAGCCAAAATCATTGCTCACTTAAACCCACACAGCTTGGGGACAGGTTTGTAAACTGCCCATGTGCAAACCTCTTCTTGTTCTGGAGGGGAAGCCTCCGCTTTGCTCTGGGTTTTCACTCAGGCATCCATCCCTGGGACCGAAGAAAATGGAACCCTGATTAAAATTGCACATTTGAGATGAGACTTCTAGAAACAAAAGATGGCTCTGAAAGTTGAGTGCTTGAGAAAGTGCTCCAAATGCTGAAGAAGTCTACAAAGATAGTCCTTGGGCTGGTTTTTCTTCTCCAGTGGGAGGAGGGGGAATCCCTCGGGGGGCGGAATTAACATTAAAGGGGAAAAAAAACCCAAACCAACATTCGTACAAGCGTGAGAGCAGCCCCACCCTGAGCCACGGCTCAGAACGGCTCAGAACTGAATAACTGCAGCCCGCAGAGCTGCGCGGAGATAACCTTGGGCAGCACCCTCCGCACACAGATACAGCACAAACCCTCCCAGGAGCTCTATCCCTTCCCAGCAGAAGCACTCCTCGCATCCAGGCACTCTATCTGAAACGCCGCAGCCGCTCCCCGTAACCAAAGCTCTCTCCACACCTGCCCTTCGGCCCTGCACCGCGGTTCCTTCCGAGCCGCGCAGCCAGGCACAGTAGGCAGCAAGGGGGAAAAGATTTTGTTGCCAGGAGCAGAAGGAAGAGGCTGACTCACAGAATGTCTTTGATTGGAAGAGACCTTCAAGATCATCCAATCCAACCTTCGACCCGGCACTGAAGGGTCAACACTAAACCGTGCCCCTAAGCGCCAGGTCCACACAGCGCTTGAACGCCCCCAGGGATGGCGACTCCAGCACTGCCCTGGGCAGACCACCCCAATGTCCAAGAGCCCTCTCAGGGAAGAAATACCTCCTAACGTCCAGCCTGAACCTCCTCTGGTGCAGCCTGGAACCATTTCTTCTGGTCCTGACACTTGCCACCAAGGAGAAGAGGCTGCCCCCTCCTCAGCCCAGTAGTACCTCTGTGTGCAACCCAGTTAGGCTGCTGGGCAGAATCTGGTATCCTTGTATCAGCAGTAGGGTGTCCAGCAGGGCCAGAGAGCTGACTGCCCTCCTGCACTGGGCACTGGTGAGGCTGCATCTGCAGTCCTGGGTTCAGTTTTGGGGCCCTCACTCCAAGAAGGACATCGAGGGGCTGAGGCAGGTCCAAAGAAGGGCAATCAAGGTGGTGAAGGGTCTGGAGAACAGGGCTGGGGAGGAGCGGCTGAGGGAGCTGGGGGTCTTCAGACTAGAGGAAAGAAGGCTGAGGGGAGACCTTCTGGCTCTCCACAGGTCCCTGAGAGGAGGTTGGAGCTAGGTGAGGGTTAGGTCTCTTCTCCCAAGTAGCAGTTGACAGGATGAGAGGAAATGGCCTCGAGTTGTGCCAGCGGAGGTTTAGCTGGACACGAGGAACAATTTCTTCTTCAAAAGAGTTGTCAAACCCTGCAACAGGCTGCCAGGACAGTGGTGGATACCCCTTCCCCAGAGGGGTTTCAAAGCCAAGATGTGGTGCCGAGGGACATGGTTTAGCAGGGCACTTGGTAGTGTTGGGTTAAGAGTTGCACTCAATGATCTCAAAGGTCTCCTCCACCCTAAACAATTCTCTGATCCTGTAATTCTATAAACCCAGTTTGCCAGGGAGCTGAGTTTAACTGGTGACATCCTGGGCATTAGAGAGTCATTGGACACTGGAATGGGCTGCCCAGGGAGGTGGTGGAGTCGCCGTCCCTGGAGCTGTTCAAGACAAGGTTGGACGTGGCACTTGGTGCCATGGTCTAGCCTTGAGCTCTGTGGTAAAGGGTTGGACTTGATGATCTGTGAGGTCTCTTCCAACCTTGGTGATACTGTGATACTGTGATCTCCTGCCACCAACTGCAGTTGCTTTGCCATTCACACCAGCTAGATGAGATGCAGGCTGGCACATGGCACATTTCACTGCCAGGCTTGCAGCTGCCTTCCCAACAATAAAAGATTACAACCAGTAGACTCCAACTAGCTGAATATTGCCATGCTCACCCTCAGACTGCCATAACCTAGAAGAGCAAATCCTCCAATTTGCTGTCACCATGGTGGGCTGAAGGTGTGCCTGGCCCATCAGCAGGGCACGGCAGGGTGGCCTGTGGCATTCAGACCATCGGTCAACTCTGGATGCACTTCATGACTCAGTTAAGAGCAACCCTGTGGTGAGCAGGAGCAGCACTGACAGCATTCGAGCAGCACTTCATGGCTGGACCAGGCTCCAGAACAGTCCCTGCAGGCCTGTGCTGTACAAAGTGCTAGGACTAAAAGCCAAGATAGCAATTTACACCCCCAAAGCATGTCCAGTAATGAAGAGCCTTAAGTGAAATGATGCCAACCCTCAGCAGCCACCAACAGCACTCAGGCTGAGGTTGGGAAGTGAGAGCTGTTAGTCAGCTCGAGAGCCACAAGGCACTGAGAGAGGAAACAAACAGGAAACAAATACAACCTTCCTTGTGGAGTTTGGCAAGGATCCTGAGAGCAGGAGGCTGCAGAGACCTGACAGGAAAGCTTTGTGTGATGGTTCCTACAGCTCATCTTCTCCAGCACCCACAAAGGTCTTGGTGCCAGCCCACAGCCAGCCTGGCCTTGCTTCTTTGCAAGACACAAAAAGCATGAACTGAGACATCCCAGCCACAGCCCTGCCACTCTCCTGCACTCATACCCAGGAGAACCAAGTCAGAAGTGAGGGCACAGCTCTTCTCCCACTGCCTAGGCTACAAATTTATTTCCTAAGCAGCTCATTAGGCTTGAAGGCATCACTGAGGTGGCTTGGTCTGGCCTCTCAGCAGGAGGACAGCTACAGCAGAAGCCCAGCTGGGGTGGCACTGCTTCGAGTAAAGCCAACTGCTCAATTCATGGCAACCTCCCACCCCAGCACAGCCCACACATGGAAACTGGTCCAAACCAACTGCTGGATCCGTGGCCAAAGGCAGTTGTATGAGACTGAAGAAGGCTAAATGGCCTCAAACTGTGACTGGGTAGGTTTAGACTGAACATTAGGAAACATTTTTTTCCCAGCAAGAGTGGTCAGGCATTGGAATGGGCTGCCCAGGGAGGAGGTCAAGTCATCTGGATGTGTTTAAAAGTTGTTTGGATGTGGTGCTTTGGGATATGGTTTAGGGTGAACCTTGTAGAGTAGGGCTTGGTGATCCAGAGAGGCTTTGCCAACCTGAATGATTCTGTGGTTCTGTAAGTGCCAGGTCCTGCACGTGGATCACAACAACACCATGCAACACTCCAGCCCTGGGGAAGAGTGGCTGGGAACTGCCCAGCAGAGAAAGCCTTGGGCAGCCAGATGAAGATAAGCCAACAGACCAAGGTGGCCAAGAAGACCAACAGCATCCTGGCTTGGATCAGCAACAGTGTGGCCAGCAGGAGCAAGGAACTGTCACCCTCTGCTTGGCACTGGTGAGGCCACACCTTGAGCACTGGGTTCAGGATAACCACCAGCAAACCACTCCAGCACTCCCCAGCTGGCAAGATTTAGCTTCCAAACAAAGTTGGGCAGCCCAAAGTCTTGGTCCCTTGGCAGAAGGTTTCTTAGTAATAAAAGGTAACTAAAAGCAGAGCTGAATGCAGTGTGTCCTACTGAGAGGGCATCATTGGCAGAGGGGGAAGAAAGCAGACGCCAGGGACCACACAGCTGTGCTCTGGTGGCACCCAGCCTTGTGCCATCTGTGCCAGGCGACATCACTGCCACTCACAGCAGGGCACACAAACGCACCCCCTCTGCCCTTCTAGTGCCAGGAGATGGATGAGTGCTCCCTCGGTGCCCGTCTGAGAGGGTCAACAGCTGCACCCCACTCACTCTGTGCCAAACAACAGCATCCAGGGCTGCAGCCACAGCCCAAGGGCGGAGGGGACACGACCTGAGAGCCGCTGTGGGATCAGCTCTGATCACGGGGAGAGAGCCTGGCCCTGCGGCAACCCAAACGCTGCAGCTCCAGGGATCACGAGCCCGGGAGCTTGTGGCTCCATTTACACACAGCCCGGGCCCGAAATAGACCAAGCGTTGGCAGCTCTGCTTGAGCTGAGTGCGGGGGTAAGAGCCACACCGCTAAGAACGCCGAACAGAGACATCTCCGCAGCAGGCGAGCGCAGCGCAGCGCTCCCAGGGCTGCCGCTGTAGTACTCATCCCAGCAGCTCCATCCTCCACAGCAGCCACAAGATGTTCAGGTGATCTCTCAGCTGCCTTCCAATCACAGGCACCTCCAGAGAACATCCAGTCTAGGCTCCCTGTCAGAGCAGGGTCACCCAGGAACCCATCCAGGGGGGTTTGGAAAGTCTGCAGAGGAGACTCCACAGCCTCTCAGGGCAGCCTGCCCCAGGGCTCAGCACTCTCAGAGTAAAGAAGTTCCTCCTCGTGTTGAGGCGGAACCTCCTCTGATCCAGCTTGTACCTGTTCCTTGTCCTGCCACTTGGCATCACCACCCAGAGCCTGGCACCTTTGCCCTGACAACCACCTCTCAGATCTTGACAGACATTGGTCCGGTCCCTTCACATCCCTCTCCAGACTAAACAGCTCCAGGTCCCTCAGTCTCTCTTCATAGGAGGGAAGGACAAAGAGGCTGGGGAGTAGTCTTAAACAAAATTCCTGTGGGAAGCAGCTGGGAAAGCTGGGGCTGTTCAGCCTGGAGGTGAGGGGGCTGAAGGGAGACCTCACTTCTCCCTACAACTCCTTGACAAGGAGGTTGGAGTGAGCTGCGGGCAGCCTCTTCTCCGGGGTGACAAGTGATAGGACAACAGGAAACAGCCCCAGGTTGCCAGGGCAGGTTTAGATTGGATATGAGGAAAAACTTCTTTCCAGATAGGGTCTTCAAGTATTAGAACAGGCTGCCCAGGGGAGTGGTGGAGTGGCTCAAAGGATGTTTGGAGGAGACGCTCAGGGCCATGGTCTAACAGCTGCGTGCAGAAGGTGCTGGGTTGTGGCTGGACTCGAGCGCCAGGGCCTCTTGCAGCCGGGCACTCTGCGGCACCTCGTGTGCAGCCTGGCAGTGCCTTCCTCCCCGGCTACTCCGTCAGGGCAGGCAGGAAGCACCGACCCTTGTTACCTGAAAACGAAAACTGAGCAAAGATGAGCTCTCCAAGTGCTGCCTCTGAAGGGTGATCAAACACCAACAGGCTTTTGCAAAGAAAAGCCTCCTTCATCTGAATTACTTCATTAAAGCAGAGTGACAGCCCTGTGAAGCAAGAGCAGCCCGAGAGGCTCTTCATAATTCATAAGCCACTTGCTCTGCACCTCCTTTGTGTGCTTCCCCAAGCACTGCTTCTTCCCAGAAGCTGGCAGAGGGAGGAACGTGGATGGAGATGGCACTGATGGCAGACACTGATCCATCAGGCACTGCCTGATATGCAGCCAGCTGAGGAGCTGTGTGAGCTTCAAGTTGTCTAGTGAAGAGGCTGGAAAAGCTTCCTGCAGGTTCACGGACAGATAAACGCCGCTCAGAACAACGGGAGGAGATGCAAAATGGAGAGTCAAAACCGCATCTTTCTCCATGGCTTTCCCCACGTTTTCTCCCTGGGGGAGGGGGCTGGAACTACTGACAGCTTTCTGTAAGGGCTGAAAATCTTCCATGCAGTCAGGTTTGGGTTCACAGCAGAAGAGCTTGGAGGCACAGGAGCATCCCCACAGCAAGAGTGGTCACACTGGCTCCATGCACACCCATTTGGGACCCAGAGGTTGCTGAGACTGAGAAAGAATAAACAACTCCCACACCAGCTGGACAGTACAGAGATGGGGAAAGGTGAGGGCAAGGAGTAGCCCTGATTCAGAGTGCTCTGACAGCCCAGAGGGCAACCAGAGCCTGGGCTGCAGCAGGAGCAGTGTGGGCAGCAGGGAAGTGATCCTGCCCCTCTGCTCCCCACTGCTGAGACCACACCTGGAGTACTGCATCCAGCTATGGAGCCCCTGGGACAGGAAAGATCTGCAGGTGCTGGAAGGTGTCCAGACAAAGGCCACAAGGATGAGCAGAGGCTGAGGCAGTTGGGACTGTGCAGTCTGCAGAGGAGAAGGCTCCCAGGGGACATTCTTGTGGCCTTGCAGTCTCTGAAGGGGGCCTAAAGAAAGCTGGGGAGGGACTTTTTAGGCTGTCAGGGAGTGATGGGACTGAGGGGAATGGATCTGAGCTAGAGGAAGGGAGATTTAGGTTAGACATTAGGAAGAAGTTCTTCAGCATGAGGATGGTGAGACACTGGCACAGGTTGCCCAGGCAGGTGGTGGAAGGTGGAGGTGTTTAAGTCCAGGCTGGATAAGGCTCTGGAGAGCCTGCTCTGGTGTGAGGTGTCCCTGGGCATGGCAGGGGGGTGGCACTGGATGATCCTTGTGGTCCTTTTCCAACCCTGACTGATTCTATGATTCTGCAATAAACAGCATCAAAAGGGACCAGAAAAGTTGGGCTGAAAGACCCAAGAGCTCAGGGAGCCCTCAGTGAACCCAACCTCCACAGCCTATAGCTCTGCACGCTAACTGCTGGGGGTCACCAGCTGGCAGGTCTCTGGGGCACACTGGCAGCCAGAGAAAAGCCCAGGGCTGCTCACCTGCTGGCACGTTCCTCAGGGCTGCTGAGAATTACACTAACAGAATTTGCCAGCCCAAAGCAGCTTAGGCACAGCCCAGCAGCTGCCTCCGTGCTGGGTGGCAATTAGGAGCCCAGATTAGCCAACACACGACTCCAGCCCATGGCCTGAGCTGCAAAAGTAGCTGGACTCAAGAGATGGGAAATGCTTCTGCCAGCTCCTTGTCTCTCCTCTGCCCACATAACAGAGAACCAAAACTCTGTCCCCTTCCAGGAACAAGGCTGCACAGCAAGAGGACTGCTCTGGAT